>JAAAKE020109619.1:0-16947 GCA_010014785.2 Anisolabis maritima
TAGGGGCAAAGTGAGATACAAAAGAATAAGGGACTCAGTGCAGAGTCGCCCTGGAAGACTCCTCTCCGGAAATTTACCTATTTAAAATTACTTTAGTATTTGTGGAGTGGAGACTGATCAATTAGAGCGCTCTCGTATCAACCTAGGTTTTGCCAAATTTTCTCAAAAACAATACAACTATTCGAACCCGTTGCGAGCAAAGTTTAAAAGCGATTCACAATTCTGCCAGCATTGCAGTCTTCCGCCCTGCCCCTCCAGTGAGAGCCCAGTAATGAAGTAATTTCTGATTATTTATTTTTTTCTCTTAAAAAAAAATATGAAAAATTTTGAATTTTGAAAAAATATTTTCAAAGAAAAAAATAAATTAGAATATTAAAAAAAAAATATTTTTTATAAATTTAAGTACACCAAATTGCACAGTGGATCTTAAGTTACCATATTCTAATAATTTTTTGACCCGTACCTGAGATGAATGAGATATCGTAGCCATTGATTGGCCTTGACAGGTGGGATGTGAGAAGATTCGGTTGTTGTTCCAGGTGGCAAATAAAGTGTGCGTTGCCTGAGGAATGTCTGCGCGTTATTTGGCATATCGGTCAAATCGTATTGTACCACAAACATTTTAATCACAGTGCCAAGAGGATTGAACAAAGTCACTTGGATGGTACCACATCTAGGTACGATATATCCTTTCTTGCCCAAATTTATATGACCCTACGAAGAAATGGGAACAAATAATTAAATAAATGTGAAAATGATGGATAAAAAAGGATATTTATTACCAAATATGGAGTGGAGATTTTATCATTATCCCCGAGAGTGTAAAAGAACACCGTAACGGGAAGCAAGATATGTGGAGGACAAAATGATCCACTTGCGCCTAATTCTGCAGAGAATCCTTGCACTGTGCTAACTGGTTCCAGACGTCCATTGAGCACCGATTCTTCAAATGTACCTAAAAATAAAAAATACAAATACATTTAGAATATTTTAGTAGAAAATTCTTTTCCTTTTTATGATACTCACCAAGCAAAGAGGAACATGTAACGGGAGCAGGTCGGGCGGGTGGCGGTGATGGAAAAATGAGCCTTTTATATTTATATTTATATTTGACTGGCACTTCTGAAGTGGGGCTCTCGGGGTCCCGAGGGCCACCAGGCGAACTAGGTGAGCCACTGCTACTCTCTACATCGTCCGCGTCACTCGAGGCAATACTTAACGTTTCCGCATCACTATTACCATTATGCAATGGTAATACAACTTCATTCACTGCACCTTTTGGATTGTTTAAAGCACTGCGGCGAAAGGAAAATTTTGCATTTATAAATAGAAATAGAATTGAAGATTTATAAAACTTACCTCTTGATATTAGCAACGGTATTTAAAGAGCTGTCATAATCGAATCGAGTGACGTTGTTGTTGGATGTTGAATTGCCAAGGGCTCGACGTACAGGGGCCGGCGATGAGGTCAACGGCAAGCCCGTCCGGCAATGGAACATCAAATTAGCAGCCGAATCAAAACTTTGTCTGTATTGAGCCTTTTCCCTTGCGGTGGTTGGGAAAGCCCAGTAGCTGAACGAAGCAGCAAGTGGTGGAGGTGGGGACGATTTGGGGCCCACCTGTTCCCCGGAGAGATCACAAGACTCGACGAAAACGTTCGCCGATGATGAGGAAGGCACTTTATCACAATGGAATTCTGTGGGCGTCGATTGCCACACTTGCGAATTATTTGTAGTATCACATACGCTTATGTTCTTCGTTTCTGGAAGTTTCTTTGAAGTTGTTCCATGGCTTATCGCCGGACAAGTATTTCTGTCCCTAAAAACAAAACATAGCTATCTTATAAATGAAACAAGTCTCATAATAAAGGAATTCAGCCAAATAAGTCTATTGTCAAATAAAAGCCTTTCATGGGAAACAAGGAGAAAGAGAAAAGCAAGATTTACCTGAGTGCAGTAAGAACGTGAGTAAATTCATGATGAGGCAGTGTGAGAGGAGGATCTTTTCTTGAGCCTCTATTTGATTGGGATGCTGCTGTTCCATTTAGAGCTTTTGTCCAATTTCCGTTCGTCGATGGTTTCATTAAATCTTCTAATGATTTGTTTAATAATACCTTTGATGCTGTTGTTGTAGTTGTTGTTGTGGTTGTTGTTGTTGTCGAATGATTATTATTATTTTTGAAATTTGGAGTTGGTTGATGCGGCGGCTATTATAAAAATAAAAAATTAGTAAATAAGAAATAATAATAATAAGACGTGTTAATTAATTACCCAAAAGGATGCGTTATGATGTAACGGTGGTGGTCCAGCAGCTCCACAATCTCCTTCAGCATCGCCATCGTCGTCTTCGTCTTCCAAAGCACAAAGGCAATCATGTTTTCCACGTCGATTACAAGGATATAACATTCGGTCATCCAGAACAGCCTGATGTTGTGCTAATTGTTGTTGTTGATGTGATTGTTGAAGAAGAAGAGCAGAATCCCGGCGTCGAGTTAATTCATGACGAGCAAGCCGATTTTTTGGTCGACGTAATTGAAATAACGAAAGAGGCGGCGATGGTGGACTCTTGCAACGATTATTTGGTTTTTGATGTTTACGAACATTTACATTAGCTAAAACAAAATTCAAATAAATTTCGTCTTTCTTTTATTTCATTTATCTAACAATTTACAATAAGAATCATGTAGGAGAGCCGTAGAATGATTAAGATTAAAATAAAAAAAAAAGACTTCTGTTCGGTCTGAATCGCTCTCTCGACAGTTTCAAGGAGCATGCGACGCCCATCTTCAGGACCACGATAGCAAAAAACATTTTCATGCCTATCATAATCGTTAATATGTCAACAATATAGAGTTATATTGTTGAGCTTAGATGGGAGTGGCTTAGAAAAACCTGCTCAACAATATAACTCTAGCATAGGGAAAATAAAAATTTTGAACCCATCAAAAATCTTTTTTTTTTAATCCTATATAATTTATTCTATTCTATTAAAGATTAAAATTCTGCGTTTATAGATTAAATAACACTTTGATCAAATATAAATGTGACTGGATCGATAAATTTTGATTAATTATAAGAATAAGACCCCATTCCGAGTGAGGATTTGTGGGTGAACAGGTACACCCACAGAAGACTCGGAGATTATGATATTTATCATTTTTTCAACAACCAAAGATAAGGGAGGTCTCCGACAAGAAATTTTGCTGAAATTGAATCTCAAGGAATACATCCAAGACGAGTGTTAAGAATCCCCAGGAAAATGCTGATATTGATGACTAATAGAAAATATGTACCCGACCTAAATTCGGGAACATAAGAATCTAAAGGAACCCATCCCCAATCCCATTAATGACATAATAAAGGAAAAAAATTTAAGAAAACAAATTGCCCTTTAGAGCAGAGGTTGAAGTATTGCTCCATATTCTAAGTTTTACTGGTTCACTTCCCGTCCTAAGCGATAAAATTATTTAAATTATATTATACTACCAATTAATTTAAATAAATATAGATGGAGTCTGTATGGTCTTAGATGCCAAAAAAAAAATTAAAACTAGAGAATGTAGCTGTTTGTAATTAGTCCAATCCATCCAAGAAAATAGCTCTATTTGGAACAACTCGAGGGAAGACTCTCCATTTAAACATGCCTAAGCAAAGAACTATTCATTTCCCTATTTACATACATGTCGATTCCCTATTTGCCAATCGGGTGGGCCCTCCTCCTCCTCTTGCTGTTCCGCTATTATTTCCTGAGCATGCTGATGTTCCTGGCACACTTCGTTCTGGGCTTATATGAAAACGCCTTGGAAACATAAAGGAGTGAGCAACTCGAGGCGGTGCTGGAGGATCAAGAAGACTTTCACCCAGAGCTGCACCAGCACTACTACCACTACCACTATTTTGACTTCCATTGCTGCCTGCATTGTTGGAAGAGCTAATTCCTGAAGTACTAGCTGTTGCAGCACAACTACAAAATAAAGAATAATTTTCATTAATTTGGTGAGCTATCTTTTTTCATAATTGCTGATCAATTTTATTCTTTTTTTTTTTTCATCACTATTTAGAAGAACTTCCAATCTGGAATAACGTCAAAAAAGAACTTGTTTCTTTCTAAATTACGAAAATAAGGAAATAAAAATAATAAATAGGAATTGCAGGAGCCCAGAGAAATTTTTTGAGGGAATGGTTAAATATTCGATATCAAAGTATATTTTTTTGTTTATTATTATATCAATCGATTCTTCCGGACTTCTTCAGAACCATTTTATTGACATTTGTTCGACCTCTACCTTTACCTATTTTATTAAATTTTATGGAAAGAGGTATGGCACCAATAAAATTATTCTGAAAAATTCCATAAGATTCAGACTTTTACAGTAATAGTAAACGCAAAAAAATAATGGCTGTTTTATTTGTCTGTCTTCCATCACCTCTTGCTAACTTTAAAGAAATTGGAGGCTTCCTACATTTTTTTCTCAAAAGAAAGCAAATGTAAAAGTTCTTTTTGGACAAATAAAATGAAGAACCCCTCGTTGTTGGGTTATAATTGAATGAATGAAGATGGCGTATGAATTCAGGGATGGAGTCGTTATTTTTTTAAATTTTTATTTCCTTGAGTTACTCAAGATAATAATAAATAATAATAAATTTTTCCTATATTTCACATTATAAATTAATATTATTTATACAAGATCTTTGATTAAGACAATATTTATTTATTTTATTTTCATCATCTGCCTGAATTAACCAACTTCACTCAATAATTTTTTAGTTACAAAAAAATTATCATTCGAGAAGGAAAAAATATAAGCTTCAGATTTGAGTTTTGTTATTCGATGTCATTAAAAACAAATAAAAATAAAATTGCCATCTTTTTCAACTAATGATAATAAAATTTTTATTTTCATTGTTACCAATTTTTTCTTAAGCTTATTTTCTTTTTATAATTTAATGCCTTTGATTAACAATGTAAATATGTTTTTTTTTTACAATGTAAATAAAAAGGATTAAATTATAAAAATAAATGAAATAAAAATGTGATTTTTAATAATATCATTATGAATATTAAATTATATTACCTGCATACCTGCAATTCTTTCTGAGAGCAGAGTGCGTTCTATTTTCAAAAATATCCAAACGATTAAAGAGACCTCAGACCAAAAATTTATCTAAAAAAAATCACCTCTCACTATATTAAATTACAATAAAAGGGAATAAACATATAAAATAATTTTTTTTTAGCCTTTTATTGGCCATTAATTTGGCAATAGGTGTAGAAACGATACAAAAAACAAAATTGTGTAATATATAAAATAATTAAATTCGTGCGAAATTAGATAGGACAACAATTAAATTAAATAAGGTTATGTTTTTTGTTTATAAATTGATGACATAGTACTCATCTCCGCGTGGTCCGTTTGCTCTCGTTAGGAATCAACTAACGTTCCAAACGAATACTTGGATGGAATAGATTTTTAGTGATATTATTAAAAAATATTATTTTCATAACATTTGATTAACAATGGAAATCATGATTAATTTATAACAATGTAAATAAAATTGTGTTTGTCTTTGTTATATCTATTTACCGGTTTTAAGACGATAGGTGAAGATCAATTTTTTTAATATTAATATAATGAGAGATGTTTATTTTTTCTTTTCTCTCTTTCTTTTTTCTCAATTCCGAAGACATTCTAAGATTGGAATCGTAATCGTTAAATTTAGCTTACCTTACAGAAAACCTTTGAAAAAATTTTCTAGAAACATGCTGCTTGCAACTTGACTTTGACTTGAATTACCCCTGATCATTTTGTACGCATTATTTGTTTATTTTTTATTTTTTTTATTTATTTTTATTTTTTAGTTTTTTTAATTTTTTTGCTATTATTTTCGTACGTTCGTTTAGTTAGCGAATGCTGGCAGACAGAGACGACGGGAACTGCGATGTCAGCTGTCAGTGATGACACTTCAGGTTGCTGATGGATAGAGCACACAACTCGGGGCATTTCCTCAGCTCTTGGCAACGAACGAACGTACACCTGGTCAACAGAGAACAGAAAACCAACTCAACATCATAGCAATCAATACCTCCTATTATCAAAAGGTGAAACTTTCTAAATTTTTTTTCCAATTTATTGGACCTACTGGGTCTCCTTTTAACATATATCTCGTGCAAGAAGACAAACGAATCAAACCCTGCTGATCTCTGGTCTAAGTATTTCATATATTCTTTTATTTCCCGACTTGTATGAATGAAGATTCTTTTGAATTTCTTTTATCAAGATTCTTCCTTTACTAAAAATAATATAATAAAAAGATATAAAATTTAAAATACTCTTGGACGGATGACAGTTGATATATAAACCTGTATATGCAATTTTTTTCACCCTAGAGATAGGACACTTTTAACCTTTTGATTTTACAAGATTATTTTTTTATCGAAAACAATGAACAAATTAGCGAGAAGTAATGATTATATCCTTATTAAATCGGATATATGAATAGGAAGCCAATTAAGAAAGCAAATGATGAGAGGCAGTGCACTCCTCGAATATGCTCTATATAGTTTCCAATGAACTCCAAGCAAGTTGCGAGGGGAAGGTCCCAATTCCCCCCCATGACTCCCCTCTCCTCCCTCGCTGCTTTCAAACGTAAAGGCTTCTCTTTAGCCCTAATCCTATTATTCATCTGTCCTAATTAATAGATGTAATTCATCCAACATAATCTAAGCCAAGGCAGATGGCCTAAATCTTATAGACTTAGGAAAAATGAATGGGATCCTCCAAGTTTCAAGGCAAGTTTGAATAATTTCGTTCGGTTCGACTGTTTTGAAAATGCACCAATTTTATATGAAAAAGGAGGCGCAGGAACCGAAAATGTGCACTAGACTAGGCAAGCGTACCTGAATTCCTTGACCAGGAGCGACCACTGCCAACGGGAAAGCATGTTCCACCGGAGCTCGGTCAAATTGACGATGCGCCACTTCCGGGACAGTAACACGATAATGAACATGACTCGGTTTCGAACCCGATGATCTGCTATACCAGGCTGATAATTGCGAGAAATGCAATTGGGAGCGAACCGCCTGAACTAATCCAAGGGGCGAGATTGCGCCCGTATCGCCAGATCTGTAACCAGCCATCATCACATTTGATTAATAATAAATAAAGAGATTAAGCAATTGTAATTTCCTTTTTTCCAGGTGTTTAGAGTTGAAAAAAATAGAAAGCGTTTAAAAAAAAATTTGGCCTTCACCAACAACAACCATCACATCACGAATCTCTCTATTAAGAAACATTGAATTGGATGTGTTTTATTTAAAAAAAATAAAATTATAACCTAAAGATATAATACACAATAAAACATCATTAAAACATTTTGCAAAAAAAAATTTTGTTTAAACTCAGTTACGAATAAAACAATAAATAGATTCAATAAATAATAAATGAAAATGTGAATGAATTAAATAAAGAACAAATCTAGATGTGTTTAGTTTTAAGAAGCTGGTTGCAAAATTTCCCTAATGTATTTCTAATGTTTAAAATAGAGAGAGAGAGAGATAAGTAAACGAATTTCATAGACGAGGTGTTTATTTATTTATTAAGTCTCTTTTGTTTTTTCTCTTTCTCTTTTGTGTGAATTTGTTCAAGATTTCCTTTTTTTTTTTTTTTTTATAAATTTAAAAAAAATAGAATGAAAAAAGAAAGTTTTCAAATTTGAACAAAATTTGATTAATCATTTCTTATTTAATGGAAAAGAGCAACAAAAAAAAAAAAAAAGGATAATGATTAAGTAAAATATTATGCAAATTCCAATGGGAATATATGTTTTTAGGTTTCAAGAGAGAGAGAGAGAGAGAAAGAGAACACACGCTCTTATACGATTTCACCAATTCCTTTTGACCTATTCTCAAAGTTGCAAATTATAGAGGTGACTGACTGAGAACGGGAGTTGAAGAAATGCTAATCTAGCTCGGGTAACTCGTGCTCGCCATTTACATGTGAAACCCTGAAATGAATTTGCCTGCTCTATTTAAACTTCCTTTATCAAATAAAATTTAATAAAAAATTATTTGTAAGATAGAGATTTAAAGGAGGGAGGGGGAAATCATTAATTAAAAAGAAACTCAAGAACTTCGCGCTACAACAATGTCAACTCTATATTTGCTCCGCCCCCTAACATGCATCCCTCCTGAGTCGCTCTCCACCCATCCCTCTGCATTATATAATAATTGGAGTCCGATTTATTCAGTGACAAACTGCTAATTTCTTTATTTTATCTTGTTTTAGAACTGAAATGAGATAAACAGTAAAATATGAATTTTATATGCTCATTTTAATTTCGGGTTGTTTATTGTTATCCGCTGTTCTTGACATTTTCAGAAGAATAAAGAGAGAGAGAGATAATAATTCATAATAACATTTCATTTGAACCAACCACTTATGTAGAGATGAATCTGCACTGCCATCAGTTATGAATAAATAAGATACTGAGACTAGAAACGTGGAATTTATTCTAGTTTAAGTGAAATTTCAACGAGAAAAATCAGCAAATGATAAAATAAAAACTCAATGAACCACTTATTTTTTACAAAATTTGGTTCATGGATTAAACAAAAATAAGTCTGCTGTTAATTAATATATAGGCTACGATATCCGGCTTCTAAAAAAAAGGAACTTCTGGCAAATGCTGCACACAATTAAAATTTTTATTTAAAAAAAAAAAAATTGTAAAGTTCACACAAGATGGCGTTAAACAAAGGTGAAATGACCGGAACACCAGGCGCTAAACATAGATATGATAAAGGTGACGGATCCATGGGTCCAATATATATCGTAGATATTGTTTGTAGCGATATTTCACAGCTGGTTTAATCCATTTTTCTGGAATTATTAATATCTGAGCGCAAACCCAGGGTCACAGTCAGGGACGATTGACTTGGACCACCGCAAAATAATCCTAAAACGGTAGGGAACGAAAAAGTTTGGAGAGCCACTCGATCATTTTGTTAGATGTTAAAGAACGATTTTATTTTTAAGATATACATTTTGCGTTATCAATTTTTTTTGGTTGGGCAAAATTTTCTCCCCCTGGACTCTGACCATGATTTTCGAAAGCGGAAATTATGCCCAACCAAACACAAACTCATCTCGCAAAAAGTTTATCTTAAACGATATATTGCCTGGCTCTTTGCAGCGTTGTTTGAAAGCCACCAGCTATTTCAAATAAAGCTCTCTCAGCCCATATCGATTTTATTTTTATTTACATGCGGGAAAAAATTATTATTCTTATATACTTGTTCCGATCCATTTTAAAATAATTAAAAAATTTGCTATAAAACATATTTTAATTTTTTATTTCATTTGGACCATATAGGTCCACCACCTGGGTTCCCCGTTTATTTACCCGAGGTACTTTCGTGAAAGGAGACACACATTCATGCCATTTAGACTCCCCCCTTATTTATTTAAATTAATTGGTAGCCAATATAATTTGTGATATATAAGACATATTAATATATTATTTTATTTAAATTAAAAATTTATTTTATTTTAATCAAATTTTTAATCAAAATTAATTATAATTATGTAGTTGAAAAGATGTAGAGTAAGAAGAAAGGATGTATCGAGAATAACTCTCTGGGATCATTTGGATCGCGAATGAGAGAACAGTTGGTCTATTTGGCGGGTTACCTAATTTCAATACAATAATTATTTGTTCAAATCAAAGTTATCGTTTCTATATTTTGGTTAAATAATTATTGATATATATATATATATCCTATTGTACTAGAGGTACGTCGATATATTTTCGACAGGAAAACACTATTATAAAAAAAAGGTCTGTGTGTCCACATTAAACCTTCAAACAATTATAAAATTAAATAAATATTCCTTGTTGTTATATAAATATGTAAAGATCAAGGGGAGACATCCCCCTCGCTCTGCCATGGGTTCAATAATAAAAGGTTTTATTTTAATGTAAATAGTTGAATTTTGACTTTCATTTAATGATAATAAATGAATATTTTGGATTCTGAAAAAAATTAGAAATCTACGTAATGATAAGGCCGCTTTCCGAATTCCAGAGAGGAGCAAGGAGAGGCAGAAAGGGCCATGTGAAGCTTTGAGTGGCAAAAAGAGAGCAAGTTGAAAAATTGACATGGGGGAGCATCTTTTGGCTTTCTGTAATTCCGAAAATGGCCCCGGGAAAAAGTCCTTATTCGGCTGTTGCCGACAAAATCTCTTCTACAAAAATTGCGAGATGTCTGTTTCTCCAAGACTTTCATTTACGAGTAATAATTAAAAAAAGAAAAACTATTGGTTTCGTCATCGTTTTGACTCATCAAAAGAATTAATTTCTCCTTTTGCTTTGTCCTCTTCTCTTTTGTCATCTTTTGCAATTTTTATTATTTGAAATAAATGATGACATTTCAAAGTTTATTAAAAAAAAGAACTTTAAATGTGATTTGAAAAATTATTTATTAGTCGGCTATTAATTTATGAAATAAAAGAAATCTTAACATCTATTTGAGTAATGACAAAGAGACACCTCTCTTTGCTTTTAATAATTTTTAGTGCCTTTTCCAAATGAAAAAGCGTGTCCTTTGTCCGTCCGAGGGTTTGCCAGTGGCGTAGGAAAGGAAGGCCTTAGGAGACTCCATTTGGCTTCGCAAAATTTTAATTTCCATACATTCTAATAGTCAATTCACTTAAATAAAAAAATTAAACACTTAGAATTCTCTCCCTTAAATAATATATGAATATTTAGGATATATAATTTATGAGCTCCTCCCACCCATTATTTTTAAATTCTACACCACAACCCGAAATTAGATTTAGATAGAGCGCCTATTTTTTCTTGCAAGTAACAGTTTTTGTGGAACTAAGAAGGGGAGGGGTAACCCTTAAGTTATAAAAATTGCGATTTTGTTTTCCTTTTAGCTAAATAAGAAAATGCACTAGAGTCCAGACGACGCCCAGATACTTTCAACTGGTTTGACATTAATTAAAAAAAAAAATGATTGAAGCCAATTTTAAATGTTTGGGGTTTTTTAGAGAAAATTATTCGTTACTGGAGTCAATGGCTCTCTCTCTCTCTCTCTCGGAACAAACATAGCTTGCTATTCCATCGGCTTAAGTCGGTAAAACATGGCAATGCAATTACTTAATAAACTTTGCCGTTTTTAAATCAAGACCTAGAGACAAAAAAACAGATGAGAAAAAGAAACATTATTTATTTTAAATCTATCAAATAGGAGAGTCTCATCTGAGGGGGATTTCTTTCTGAATATCGTCATTCTTTCAAAATATTTATTTATTATTAATTCAAGTATATAAGAAAAATTCTCACTTTAAGATGTTTTTTTAAATCTGGGTTCTAATACTTGATTAGAGAAATTTTCCCTCGAGAACATTAAAAAAAAAATGGATCGGATGAAAGATACCAATAGTAAAAATAATCAAAATCTATTATACTTTCTATAACAGATTTTAGTTTTTTGTGATAGGAAACAAGGAAACATGTTGTCTATTTTAATTCTGACCTCCAAACAAAAATAATGATTAATAACAACCCCCCCCCCCCTCAAACCAAAAAACTCCAATAATCAATACAATAAAATAAAAACATGAAAAAATTACTAAAATAAAAAATAAAATGGAATTTCTAATAAGGAAAACTATAATTAGAAAATTGCCAATGAATAATCTGTGTGTGTTTTTAATGAATTATATACCGATTGAGGAGAGTTAAATTATTCAATACAATTTTCTTTTATGTGCTTTTGCCGTAAAATTGTAAAAAAGTTATTGAAGTTACAAAATCGAAAATACAAAAAAAAAAAAAAAAAGCTCCATATCACTCAAACGAATTTTAGTAAATAATTTTCTATTAATACTATTATCTAATTTTCTTGGCCTAGAATTATAATAAACAATATTTATTTTTCAAATCTTTTTAAATATTTATAATTTTTGACGGTCTGTGCTTGAAATTTGATTTAAGCAAGTTGCCCTCCCCTTTTGATTTCTTTGAATAAGATTTTGGCAAGCGCCCCCTCCATGGCTCAGCAGCCCTCCCTCCGTGGTCGCCGCCTCCGGCGCCGCTCTTCCCTCTCCTCCTCAGACGAGTGGGACGCCATGAAGGCTACGCAACAATCAATCTGTTCTTCTCGAAACTAGCTTAGATTAACCAGGTAATTATTCACTTGATTTTTCCCATTTTTGTCTCCTTAATAATAAAATATGCAATGTTATCATCATAGTTGGTTTCATATTTTCAAATTCAAAAATTGCTTTTTTCATTTTCTCCTCATCTCTTTAAATAAATATTAATTCACTAGTGATTATAAGTGAGGTAATGCTGGGCAGATGAATTGTGCAAGTAATTTTAAAGTGATGTAGAGTGAAACTGAGAAAGGCGGCTCCAAGCCCTTAATTCAATATATGATTACTTATAAAAGTAAACTCCGATTGATTTGGTATCAACTAGCTTCCCTGGTAACTCTCATTATCGAATTACCCCTCTGAGAACCCTTCTCTTAACTTCTACGAGTCTGGCTTTTATTAAAAGCAGAATAAAAGATTGGGCAACTAGTTTAATTTTTTTAACTATCTTCTATTCTATCGAGGGTCTAGTCGCCGATGACTTGAGGTAAGAAGTTTCCACGTCGTGGTGCCTCTGCAATTAAGTTGCAATACCTTCCCACTTCTCTCGTCCCCACCTTCCTGGTCGGTTGTTTCCAAATCTTAATAAACACAATCAATTCGTCTCAGAATTGCATTAAATACATGTGAAAAGTTTCATCTTTTCCATTTATGGCCCTCTCTCTATCTTTTATTAATCTAATATTTAAAAGTAAAGCTTTAAGAATTTTTTACGCCTTGCTGCAAAGGCAAGTCTGGGCTTGTTTGGATGTTTTGTTAAAGCAAAATAAGTTATGCTATATGCAACTATTTTGTTATCATCTTCTTTTAATTTTATAATATATTAAATTTCATCTTTTAGAAAATATATAATCGAAAAAATGTATTTTTGAAAAGATAAAAAATTAAAATGCACCAGGTGATCCAATTGGAAAGAGATAAAACCTGTTCTAATAGAAGTTTAATAAAAAGATATTAAATTTTTTTTTTTGAATAGATAAACAAATATGCTAGTTATTTATTTCTTCTTGAAAAAGAAGATGTTTGCATTTAGAATCTATTTGGTCTTCATAGTTAGTTGGCATTTATCGTTATAATGATAATAAATAATTCATTCAACTCTTCTATAAAGCTACAGAAGTTGTTAATCAATTATAAATAGACGATTATTTTTCATTTGATGAATAACTTTTACAATTTATTAACTTGCTAGATGCGCATCTAGGCCTCTTCTTTTTAACATTTTTATAATGGAAAGAATCTGAGTCCAAAGTTATACTAAGGTGGTCAAAAAATTATTATAAATTGTGTTGTGTTATTTTTAATTTTTCAAGTATTATTATTTTGTCCTTATCCTGAATGTAATTGAAATTTACCAGCCTAAAAAGAAAGAAATCTTTTATAAATTATTCCCAGTAATCACGTGAAGCGACTCTCGTTTACTCGTTTCAAACATTTTCTTTTGCATACGACTCCTGAAGTTTTATTTTTCTCTTATTGTATTTATATTACGGAGAAGTCTAACCCAAAAATTTCCACCGCCCTCTATCTCTATAATCTGTGAATGTGTTTGAACAAAATATCCAAATATTTGTATTTATAGTAATCTAGGCTCAATAAAATGGACCATCCAATACTAATTTTTACTGAACTTTTTTTGTTTTTCCGATTTTCTCTTATTCATTTATAATTATTCATCGATTTCATATAATACACATTGAAATTCTTTCTTTTTTTTAAGATCACCGTCGCAAATCCATTCATCATGAGGCTGATGTCTATTTGGAGACTCAACGAAGGTCTTCTTGCCATGGAGGAGATCGGCCTTCTTGGTGTAATAATGTCAAGTAAGACCAGCGTGTATTTTAAACGAATCTCAGATTTCTCTTCAACAGTTTTTCATGAATTTGGGATCTGGTAAATTTTTCTATAGTTAAAGAAAAATGGGTTACAAATGGAAATTAATAGTAATAAAGAATAGTTTGACGTTTGTGATGAAATATTAGCAATTTGTTTGTTGTTTTGTTTGTTAATAGTTGAAAAATACATAATAAAAACAGATAAACTCCAAAGTATCATCTCTAAGTTCTAATCTAAGAGAAAATGGCAAAAAAATTTTGAAATTTATCAACTTTAATAAAAAATGACAACAAAAATTGTTTAAAGAAAATTAAAAATCTTTGCCTTTGCCTTAATATAATATTAAAGTATTTTATTATACTGATATGCCAAAAACAAAGTAAAAATATTCACTTCAACATTTCTACTCTTTTATTTTCCATTTTTCATCGCTCATAATTTACTTTTTTTATTTTAAAAAATAATATAAAGTCTTGCGTTATGGGAGATGAGATGAAGAGTAGGAAATTTTCCTGTACTATACGTTATCAAACCTTGATTTCGAATTTTATTTGTAAAATATTTTCAAAATTTGAATTTAGGAAATTACCAAATTTATTGGATTATATACATGCCATTTTACATTTTATATTACAGTTATTCGTTAATTTTTTATGGATCAATTTTATTTTCTTACATTTGTAATTGTAAACAAGTACTCTTTCAGTTCTCCGTCCCTAGAAATGCATGCAGTCCCTTTTTATCCCCGTTAAGTATAGTAGGCTAGAGACCCAAGAAGGAGAAGAGTTTTTATTCAAATTTCTGATTTTGATCATATAGATTTCGAACAGCAAGTGAATATGAAGATTCTCTACTAGAGGGTTTCGAATTAATGCCTAATAAATTTAGGCAGGCATTTCATCCTTTGGTACTCAGTTCAGTTCGGATTTTTATGTTGGGAGGAAAATGAAAATGCATTTGTGCACACTTTTCTTTTTATTATATTTTTTTAATACAAAGAGATCTTTAAGATATTTTTTTAATGCACATACTAAGTAATGTGCATAATCTTTAAGATTATGTATATTAAAAAAATAAATAAATTTATATTCCTTTCTTCTTGTTCTTCCTTGCATTCATAATTAGAGGGAATTATTTTTGAATTCGTTTTATTTAATCGTTTTGAGATTTTTTTGTTGAACACTTGCAATTTCAAACGAAGCCTGAAAGGGTGGACATCTTCATGAAGAAGTTTATTTTTTGAAAAAATGAATGTTTTGCATTAAAAATTTCATTTTCATTTTTGATTGATCCCAAAACTTCGGTGGAAGATTCCGATTTTTCGATTATCCAATTCCTATAGGACTCTCACTCTGAGGATGAGAAGCACAATGGCAGAGGGGCTCCTGATATTTTCACCCTTCTCGCGTTTTTTCAAAGACAATTGCAAGCTTTTTTTGTAGAAATTCTCTTTTTCCTCGATCAGCGGTCTTCATTAGGATCTCTTAAGAACATTAAGATATTTAATGG
Organism: Anisolabis maritima; assembly: GCA_010014785.2. Lineage (NCBI taxonomy): Eukaryota > Metazoa > Arthropoda > Insecta > Dermaptera > Anisolabididae > Anisolabis > Anisolabis maritima. The sequence goes on from JAAAKE020109619.1 coordinate 15,512, forward strand.
AAAGCGCTCTCGTTATTGTAACTTACTTATATTTCTTTGTGATTTGAGAAACACGACAAATAAACAACTAGGGAAGCTTATACTGTCCTAGATCCACAAATCCCCTCCCTCTTCATATTTCTCCTGTGACTTGTTCAGTTTTTCCACGTTTTTTTTTTTTTTTTTTTTTGCAAAATTTTATCTTCACATCTGGGTCACAAGCCATGTCCCTAATTTGTTACGTCAACTATTCTATTGTTGAAATATCACTCTTAGCCTTCAAAAATGACATTTTACGAGTTTAAAGTAAATAACTTAATATCGAAAAATGAAATTTATTTGAGATTGCAGATTTAAATGAAAAGAAGATAAAAAAGTTTTAAATTTTGATTTAAAAAAATAAAAAATAAAATGAGATTAGAAGAGAATAAAGAGAATTACTTTTAAATAGGCTAGTAATTATTTTGAGAAGAGACGTCTGTCTTTTTTTCTTTCTCTCAGTTGAACGGTCCTTTCCTTCTCCCTTAAATCCCAAGGGACATATAAAACATCCCTTTCTCTCTGATTAATTGGATTCACAATCGAAATCACACATTCTATTTCTCTATTTCTAAATCCTATCTTTTCAGATTTATTCTCTTTTTATGCATTCGAACTAAAAATAAATTAAAAGTGACTGAAATTTATTCTCTCAATCCCCCGCAAGCACTGGCGTATTCAGGGCTGGCCCAAAGACAAAATGAAAACAAAAACAAGAAAAACGATAAAATATTTGTAAAAAAAGAACCAAATTCGAAACAATAAAATAAAATTTGTTTAAAAACTAATCTCAGAATCTTAACTAAACTTTTGTTTATAATTATAATTTGATTTATATATATAATTGACCAGCTGAGCTTTCGTAAAGTAAAAATTGCAATGATTACATTACTTCCCTAATCAAACGATTCTTGGTCATAAATTCGAGATGGACTCTTTATATTAGAATGTAATGATGACTGACCTCAACTGAAGAGGAGAGATCTTCCACTGCTCGATTAGCATCAGATCGGAGCCAAGGCTAGCTGGAGTAGGAGCAACGCTGGGACTGGCATGAAGACTACTCAGAGCTCTTGCGAACCCACAAGGACATTCAGGACACAACAGGACTTCAATGCATGCAGCTACTCCATTCTGCCAGAGCAGCGCTGCATGCCGACGCAATTGTGCTGCACGAGAGCACTGTCCAAACAAAACAATAACATTAACAAATTTTGTATTATTAGATTTATCATCCCTCCTGCATCCAAAAGCAAAATATGATTGTTGTTTAAATTTTTTAAATTTTACTCTCTCAATGTGATTCATATAGACTTTTAAATGATACACTATATATTTATTAACAATACAAATGAGGCATATTTATTTATATCAATTGGTTTAAATAAATTTTCATCGGAGTGGCTGAGATCCGAACC
>JAAAKE020109630.1:0-16947 GCA_010014785.2 Anisolabis maritima
CTTAGAAAGGGAAAGTTGATTCATTTTTAATTATCAATATTTTCATTGTATAAAATACAAAAAAATAAAATATAAAGGTATTTGATTTTACGAATTTTAGTTTCTATTCTCCTTTAGCTCGGGAGGCTCGCTTCATGGTCCAAGGATCAGTGATTGCTTCCCATTCTAAGATGTCAAAAAAAATATCAAAAGATCATGAGAAAACCTATTTTTGACAAAAGGAAGCACAAAAAATTTAAATAAGGACGGATAACAGATATCGTTCGCTTATATAAAAAAATTATCGTAATTGGTCTTCGATGCCGAAAGACAAAAACAAAATCTCATTACCATTAAATATCAACTAATTGCCAAAGACTCGAAATTATTTATTACTATATTTTAAAATAAAACCCTTCTCTGATAATGAATCAATCAAAAATTAATTTTTTAAATTTTATTTATGGATATATAAAACATCAAAACTAATCTAATTAAAAATTAGAATCCGTAATTTGACAAGCCCCGATTTTTAAGAATGGTTTCATTGCATTTTTATTTATTTCTAAAAAAAAAAAAAAGAAAGCTGGATTGATATACATATAATCTTTTAAAACGTCCTGAACGCCTTACTGTTCAAAATCACTCAACACCCGAACTTTAAAAAAAAGCTCTCCTTCCCTTCCACCCCACTCTCTGCCTAATATATGAATGTTAGAGATTTCCAAAAAATTTGACATAAGACAAAGAATCCGAAATATTTTTTTTCTCCTTACCTTTAATAGCTTCTCTAAGGACTCGAATAACAACTCGCCAAAGATTTTCAGGGTTTATCTCAGAATATCCTGGTTTTGGATGTTCGACTAGTACCTATAATACACAAAAAAAAAAAATTTCTCTATTTAAAAATAAGGATCTCTAAAAAAGAAATTCTTTTTAGAAAAAAATTTTATATTAAAAATATTAGGAACTAAATACAAATTCAAAACGTTGAAATTTCAAGTGTTTTTTTTTCTGCAATACTTTCTATTACATATATAAGTGAGAAAAAGTAAAATTAGTTCATTTTCGCATACGTTTAGCAAACAAAACCGAATTAATATATGCAACCCAAGATCATAGCATTCAATAAAGCTCTTCCTAATACACGTATATAAGAATATATAAACAAAATAGAATACCATTTGTAATTTTTTGATTATTTTGTAATATTCTAAATTATATCTAAGATAAAAAGGATTAAAGAATACCGAATCTTGAGCAGAGGCGACGACACAGGCGGATTCGTCCATCACATGGCACCTGACTGTTGTGGTGCCAACATCCAACGCTACCACGCAGCCTCCCATCTTGAGCTGTAACGAAACAAAAAATTCACTTTTGGATAATTATGAAGGTCTACATGATGCATAGATATGAAACAAAATGTCTACTTTTATTTCTAATAAAGGAGATTTTAATTCCACGAATCAAAATGTCCTTTCAGGCAATGGGAAATCCAAAAAAATAACCCTTTCCCGTGTAGCCAGAAAAAAGACAGCATCATATTAGATTTTTAAATAATATTTATAAATCATTCGCTTTTTTTAAAGTTAAATATACTAATGTTTCTCAGCAAGGCTAGAGCCAGAATAATTTTTTTTTTTTTTTGGGACAATTTATAAGATAAAATAAAATGGCTCCATTAATTTTGAATGTTTTATTTGATATAATATTAAAACAAAGTTATTTATCGAACAAGTTAAGTTATCGAATAATAATTTAAAAAAATGATGAATATTCTATCATTTGTAGATCTAGTTTAAAATAAATTCTAAAGAATATAATTTAAAAAAAAAATAAATTTTGATAATTTCTAAGGGTTTAAAATTTTATTTAACTCTCTATTTCCCTCTCTATTATATTTTCTATGTTTTTGTTTGTAACCCCCCCCCCCCCCCCCAATGGACATTGAGAGGAGAAAGACATTTGTAGGATGAGAAGCTCCAAGTTTTATTAAAATAAATTCTTAAATATAAAATTCAGACTGCTCTCTCCGCCATTTATTTTTTCATCCATCAATCATTAATGATTTCATTAACTTGAAAGAGGCTTAATTCTGCTATACACTGATAAAATTATTTGATGATAATAAAAATTAAAAATTAATTTCTTTTTATAAAACAATTATTATATCTTTATATTTCAAGGTTCTCTGATTTTTTAACGTACTAGTCTGATATTATATATCATAAATACAGTGTAACCTCTAATACCGGACGCCTCTATTTTACGTACCCCCCGCGATAAGGGTCCTAGGCTCTAATTTAATATCTGAGTACCCAGGTATTCAGAGGTTTCTTTATCATATAAGTCGTTTTTTTAATTGTTTTTTCGTCATCTTTTGCCATATAGATGATACCTAATATATATTTTACAATACAAATTATGCAGGCATATTTACATCAATTAGTATTCAATTGATTTAAATAAATTTTCTTCGGGATGAGAACCCACCCCCTTGGCTATTAAGGTTATCAATACTAACAATGTCACAATCTTTAGCCACTCGGCCACGGGGAAGGGGGGGGGGGATATAAGTCGTTTAGAATAATTTAATTTGATACCACTAAATCTAGAAATTACATTTTCCCATATTTTTTGGATTTTATGATTTTATTCTCTGCTCAGAGCCTTTCGAGGTGACAGATGCTTTAGAGATGGTATAATATATTAATATATGTATAAAAAAATTATTTCTCCTTTTTTATTTATTCAAAAAATGGTGATATTTAAAATCACATTTTTTAAGTCATTTCGGCATCTCAGGCTATATAAAAAATTTAATTATATTTTATTTCTGATACATATTACCCAGCCATATTTATGTGTTTCCAATTTTCATCTGCCTGCCAAAATTCATAACCCTTAGCTTTTAAGATTACAATTGCAAATTGCATTTCAATTTTGAAATATATTTAGTATTATCAAAAGATTACAATCACCTTTATAATAAAATTCAAATTCCTTTGCTATTTCTGGACTTATTTATTAATTTTTTTTGGACTCCTAGCGGCAGATTCGAATATTAGGACTTAATTGATAAAATTATTGTAAATGACTTGCAAGAGGTACATTTCGAATCGAATTGAAGAGATGAGACTTGATTAAACTCAACCCAGAGCAGACAATGACTCGAAATTGGCATCAAAAGAGAGGAGATTGGCATCCGGCTCGAGATCTCGCCTCCACAATGGCAATATCCGAATCACATTCACCTCAACAACTTCGCATTTAATTTAAATGTTAATAATTTAAAAAAAAATGAGTTTACGTGGCATGATAGATAACATTATCGAAGCGACCTCTTATCATTAGACTATTATTTTTTATTAACTAGATAAAACTTATTATCATATTGTAATTATTGAAATGAAAGAAAAATTTATTTTGATAGAGAATTAATGGATTGGGAGCTAGGTTTATTATTATACCAAACTTGAAGGAGAGGGGGAGGTTTCAGTAGTCGATTGTAGTATCTAGTGTAGAGAGAGAGAGAGAAAAACGATTTTATTTAAATTACACAAAAAAGAGGAAAATAACTTTTTGCATAAAATTGTTGAATATTTAAGACAAAACATAAAAGCGTGGGCGCTCATTGAATATTTTATTTAATTATTTATCTCATTAATGATATTTTAAAGTTTCAATGAGCGCCCTCGCTTTAATACACTCAACCGCAAAAAAACCAGACACTAATATTATTCAAATTAAAATAAAAAAAATGAGTTCACACAAAAAATAAACCTCACAATATTCTTTTAGTTTCTTCCTTTATATTTTAAGTGACCGATAATCGGCCATTTCGGTCATTTTTCCGATTAATCGGTATCGGCCATATTTGAATTTCAAATGAAGTGCTCCTGAAAAAAAATGAGTCAATTTTTTTTTACTTCGTTTTACTTGTCATCGAAAGGGATCATATATACGAAATCTCAGGTCTCTAGCTCATCAGGAGGGGTTTGAAAAATGTACAAGATGTTGTCCAGTAAAACAGAAAAAATAAATTAGAAAAGGTTAAATAGTAAAAACCTCAATGATGATATAATCTGGTCCGACTCTGATCCTTAATTAAAATCTGAACAGAAAAACAAACTACTAAATTTTTAATAATATTTTTATTTTTATTTTTATCATATTGAAGGAATTTTGATTGACAAATATTTTGGTAGGTAGGCTTATCTATTATTTAATTTAAAATAAGCTCTAATCAAAAACTGTTTTGATCTGAGTATTTTACAAGAATAGAATATCTTTATTAATATTAATTAGTTAATATTTATTTAATAATTATCTTTGATTACGTTCTAAAAATATTAATCAGGGTGTGTAGTGTTTGAATAAAATTTAAAAATAAAAATAAACAGTCCAGGGATCAAGTCTTAATTAATCTTGAACTCGATAGGTCAGAGGTCAAAAGACGAAAACAATTAACAATTATTGACAAAATTCCTTATTAACGTACGTTAACCGTGGTTACCATTCTAAATTAAAACACTGAAAGAACATTTTGCGAGATCCATTTTTTTTTTAGCCTCAGGGGACCTGAAATCGTGTATTTCCATTAAAATCTCAACAGTGATTTTTTTTTGAGATCACAATATATTCTATATGTAGGTAAGAAAAATTAAACCTTGGACTTGACAAAATTTTTTACGAAATTTTTTATACTTCATTAAAAAACAATCGATTTATGTAATAAATAAGTAGGTATTTCAGATATATTCGACCTTCATTGTTAATTAGTTAATGTTGGATTAAAATATTACAAGAAGGAGAGAATTTTAGAATGGGAAAGTATAAATTTAGATTTTTATATAAAATCACATATATATAAATACGTATATGAATGAGCATGTTATAAAAATCGAGAACAATAGACCATTCTTCAAGGGGCTCTGTGGAACAATCGGTAGACTGTCGCTAGCTAGAAATGAATATAAGAGGAGTTAGAGTTGGGAAATAAAGTAATTTCACGGGGGCACGGGTGGCTATGGCCAGAGGTCGGCTGGATTTGAGGTGTGTGTGTGTCTCCGTACACGAAAAACAAACGAGGATCCCGGTAGGTGGGCCTCTAAGGTCCAAATAAAAAATTATTCCTCACCAAATTTTTTAAAGTTTTTCTCTTTAAAATCGGTTAATCTTACTATTTGGAACAAAAGATGCAACCTGCTCAACAGAGAAGCAACTTTAATAGTTTTCATTAAAAGTCAGGCACTAATTATTAAATATGTAGACCTATTATAAAAAGAAAATTTATTCGTCTTTTTGTTTTACGGCTCTAAATTATGGACTTCACGACTGTAGGTTTTACATTTTTACAACAACATATTAATTCATCAATTAAAAAATTTTCTTAGATTTTTATAGCAGAGACCCTGGCTATAATTAAAGCACTGGAGTTCATTTCGACGATTTCGAACAGCTCTAATTTCCTTGTCATAAATGATTGATTATAACGTTTTAAATACAATGATCAACTTTACTAACAATAATAGTGTAATTTATTTTAGTCTCTAAGATCTTGGAGTTGATATCAAATTCTATTAAAAATTTAGTCTCCTCGGGGGTCCAAGTCGTTTAGACTTTGACTAATATATTTTTCAATACATTTTTATTCAGAGACTCACATAGATGGCAACTACAAATTACCCGAGCTAAGGCTGGTATTTCTTCTATATTCCAGACCTTTCTCCTTCTCAGCAAGTGCCAGGCTGTGCGACGGACCGCTTTGTTCCCTCTCTCACCCCGAATATTACGACTCCAATTCCAAATTTTTCTTCTTTGATCTCTCTAGGGCTCTCAAGGTTACCGTGATAAACGAATTGATGTACTATATATACATTTAATAACAGGTTTCTATAGATTATATTTTTGTTTTATACGTCGTATAATATATTGATTTTATTTTCAAACTCCTTAAACAACCACCGAGAGAATAAAGTTCATTAAAAAAAAAAAAAAAAAACTTAATAATTGACGTTAAGAAAATAAAATAATTAAGTCTTTAAATGGATAATTGAATGAATAGTTGATGAAAATAGAATTTTTCGATATTAATTACAAAAATATTATATAAACTAAATTTTATTATATAAATGAAAAAAAAAAACGAAAATCAATTTGCCAACATTGTACAGCACTGAGCAGTGGTGGATTTACACATGCGGGGGCCCATCGCAATATTTTCTTTAATAAGAGTCTTTGAGAAAGTTAATAATAATCATTATTAATAATAATATGCATATATTAATAAGAGGCATGAAAAAATTATTGAACTTCCTTCACTAATCGCTATTACCTCCCTTGTTACTTCGTTTTAAATATACTCAGTAGGCTGTATATTGTTTTACAGTATTAAATATGGGGGCCTAATAGCTCGTAAAAACTAATACGGCTTTTTATATTTTGGGAATGTGAGGCTATAGAGATCCTAAACAATTTAAATATTTTATTATATACGATACAAATTATCCAAACATATTTATTTATTCCAATTGATTTAGATAAATTTTCATCCGAACCTATTTGAGTCAATATTCACAATGTGAAAACCTTTAATCACTTGGCTAACAGAAATTAACTTAACTGATTGGTACAATTTGTTCCGTGTCTATTTTGGGGGGCCCCTCGCAACATTGTAAATCCTCCCCTGATAGACAGATCTTTTTAAAATTTACAAAAATGCTCTCATTTTCAGACAGCTCTTTTCTTCATTTTTAACATAAAAAATAATGGATCGATTAGTAGTCAGTTGCTTTTGGAGTTTGATAAAGGAATAAGAAGGTAGACTGCAGCAAAAAAAAAGAAGCCCTTGGATGCCAAAAGACGTTTCGAACAAAATTTATTAGCCCATCTTCCGCTATTTGTGATCAGGCGCAAAGTTGTCATAATCTAACAATGTATATATACATATATTTTATTTCTTTTACATGGAGTGTCATGTGGTGACATGCGAGTATATTATTATAATGCATATTATATTCATTATTATTATATTATATTCATAATGGATTATTATAATATAATCGAAATTGAAATGGCAAAAAGATTGAAATTATGGCTGGATTATTACATTATATTCCTTTATCATCAAAAATAATTTTCAATAAATATAATAAAATGAAATTCTTAATTGAATTAGGAATTGAACAGCGAAAGTCCAGAATAAGAAGGTCACGCTAATCTCCATAGACTACTAAATTTGAAAAAGACAATATTTGCCAGGGTAAATTAAGGTCATAAAATAATTTAATCTAATTTCTTGTTCTTGATTTTCATTTGTATCAATCATTCCTCAATTTTCAACCGGACATTTTAATTAAACTAAAATGTTATTAAGGAGGATATCCTTGGAGAGGAGCCATTCGGATTCAGATCTATCTATAAAAGTGTAACACCTACTCTCTCTTGAATTTATTGTCTAGAAAATTTCCGATTAATTAGTGAATAAATTGTTTCTTGTTAGATCGAAAACCTGCTTCACTCTGTTATTTTATTTTTCTTATAATTTCAATCTTTTTGCCATTTCAATTTCGATTAGTAATTTTTTTTTTTTTTTTTTAGTATTAATATTCTTTTCAAGGCTGATTGGTTATCAAAAAGTAGTTTATTTAAATATGATTGTCAGTGAATTTTTTTATTATTTATATTTTAACCTTTATCTTTCTTGAAGGAGAGTGCTATTTCCATACTGAATAATAAATTCCCTTCCATTTGAGTTGTCTTCGTTTTTTTTAATATCTTTTTCGGCATCTGAAGCTATTTATACTCCGTCCATATTTGTTTAAATCATTTTAAATATAATTTAAATAAATTTTTGTCGTTTTGGACGGGAAGAGAACCATTGGCCCTTGGTACGTAAGGCAAAACCTCCACTCCAGGAGGCAGGGCTAATCTTTTAGATTTAAAACTAATGGATGATAGAGGATATTTTAAAGGAGGGGGGATATTTTGTTTAACAATAATTCTATCTCCGTCTCTTATCCTACTATTAGTTTCGCTTCATGAAATAGGTCTATAATTAGTAAGAAACCTAAAATAGTAAAAATTATTTTAAAAGTTTTTTTCGACATCTGATGCCATTTAGACTTCGTAGTTTAGATATGAAGTCTCAACCCGAAAATCCTCTATTGCCAACTAATAAAAACCTAACCCTATAATATAAGCAAATTCATATGAGTAAAATTTAAATACAAAAACTAATACAATAAAGAAATGCTTTTAGGGAAACCAACTTTAGCCAAAATTTTATTTATATTTTATTTATCCTTAATTTAAAAATAAAATTTGGTCCTGACCTTAAAAAACTCTCATTATCATTCATTATTTGACATGTAAATTTTTCTCAATCAAATTATAAATTTTTTGCTTAAAAATGATAAAAAAAGAAAAAAGAAAAAAATACTGCCATTCAACTTTACACGATAGATCATTTTCATTTGGCCTTTAATCTATGATAATGGAAACTTTAACAAATAAAAAATTTTAAACTAATAAAAAATTTAAATAAAAAAAAAAAAAAGCTTTTAATATGTTAATTTTAAATAAATTTATTTTTATTACAGCAATTATAATAATAATATTTCCCAAGTTTTACCCGTCACACCAAAAATTAACCTGTTTTATAGAAATTAATAAATACCTTGACACTTTTTCATAATACTTTAATAATTTTTCTATCTACGAATAATTAATTATTACTTAAAATGTTGCTTCATATATAAATATTAAATAATGAATATATATATCACTTTTTACTTTCATCTCATAAATTTCGATTTGGAAAATCTCCACTAAGATTGGTTTGATTGGTCCCAAATATATCACATAGAAAAATGATTTACTTTGGATATTTGAATGTTATCCAATTTTTATTCCAAAATATTGATTATTGGCTGAATTACTTTTTTAACCAAACTGAATATTGTAATAATTGGAATTTTAGTTTGCTGAGATTTTAGGAGACACGAAATAGATTATTTGTAACACGAATTAACCACGATTGTCTGTCTATTGTTCTAACAAAGAACAAATTCCATTGAACAAATCTTTATGGAATTTTATATTTAATCTTCAGCTAAATTTCAATTTGATCCACGCTTTCAAAATTAGCCAATTTGAGATTTTTACGCCTGGAAGATAGGCTTAGCCTTTCTTTCTAAAGATAAAAAGACGGAAAATTGAACCTCTTGGTACTATGACCCTTCAAGGACTAATTATAGGATAGACAAAAAGTGAAAATTATCTTAGATCTTTAATATTCAAGAACCCTACCGGAGGGCTCGAAGAGCACATCTGGATAAATAAAAATAGATTACAGCATGTCTAACTCGTAGGGCGCAGCATTTTTTAACGCCCTTAATTTCTTAAAGAAAGTTTTTAAATTTAATATTTATTTAGTTTTTAGAAATTATTACCAGCTAAAAAACCAAATTTTTTTATATCAATATTTAAATTAAAAAATAAATTTTAAAAATATTTGCAAGAAAATTTATTCCAAATTTCTGTAACCTATTGGGCAAACTTTTTATGCCTTAAAATACACCCTAAATAAATGATTATGTTAGTGTGCAGCAATCAGTTTTCCGCTTAAAACTTTGTAAAAATTTAAAAAAAAAAAAGAATTTTGATAATTTTTTTATCTCTTAAAGTTAAACAAAATTTTGCAGTTTATAATAAATATTCACTCCTTTTTAATCTAATTAATGAATTAGTTTTAATAGAAAAATTTGAATCGGCTTTAGTAAAGAACATTTTTATTATAAGTGGCCCACGAGAGCAAATGATTTTAACACCCCTGAATTGATACATCATAAGAAGGTTTGACAAAAGCTCGTTTTGAAAAAAAATTGATTGGATCCAAAAATTTATATAAATAAAAAGAATTAAAAAATTTTAATCAAACAATTAATTTTGCTCCTTCCGCTGACAATGTCAAAATCCTCTAAATTAAATAAATTTAAAATAAATAAAATAATTATTTATATAAAAATTGAAAGTTATGAGAAATAATACCCAATATTTGTATTTGTATCTTTTATTTAATAACAATGAATTAAGATTATCATAATAATAAAAAATCTTTTATGTCAATTTGGTCATTTTTATATGGTTCACTCAATATCATATTTTTTTTCTAATGTATGTGTTATTAAATAGAAAAGCCACTGACCAAGAGAGAAGAGAGCGGCAGCTCTGACACTCAGTGCACGTGTGATGCTTCCCTTCAGGGAGTTATGCTGTCAACTCGACGGCTTCAAGCCACATACTACTTAAACTTTCGGTGAATGAGAGCTGGCAACATTGCATTTCGATCGTCACGAACTAGCTTCAACGGTATTCCGTCAGAGGCGCTTCGAATCAAATACACATTTTTTATTATCATTTGAATTTAGCTCAGGTTAGATGAACAGATTATAATAATAGTCTTTACTAACTAATTGCTAAAAACATGATCAAAAGGACGCATTAAAAATGGTATAATGTCTAATGTTCTGTATATTGGTAATTGAATAATGGATTTCGCAAGTTTAAATTTGATATACTATAGCAAAATTAACTTTATAATACAGATTTGGGAGGATAGGCAGCCCCTTCATTATATTTTAGATTTTGAACCCATGAAGGTCGCAAATATATTATTGTAGTCTAATTATTAGTACTAGTATATTAGTATTCAGACTAAGGCGTCGGATTTTTGGCTTCTTGACCGAGATCCCGCACTCTCATTTTTGCAATGATTCACTCTAGACTATAATTGAGAATAAGTAAAATTTCATGACGTACCAAGAAAATTTTTTCTCTTAAAAATTATTAACGCTTTTATTTAACTTGCTTGATCTGTCTGTCTGGTCAACATGGTCTTCTAATCTAATTTTAAAACAATTTCCGAAGAGCTAGAGGTCTGAAATTTGGGCATTATAGTAAAATCAGGCATAAATTATTTATAAGGATGATTTCATTTGAAATTTAAACATGAAAAATCTAAATATCTCTTTAAATATATTAATTTTAGTGAAATAATACCTATATATTTCTTTAAAGTCTCTTCGGGATCTGAGACCCTCTAGACTTTAAACAATTACAAATATATTTTAGATATAAATTATCCAGGCATATTTATTTATACCAATTTATTTAAATAAATTTTTATTGGACTGTCTGGGACTGACTTCCCTTGACTTTTTAAGATTATCAATATTGACTATCTTTAACCTCTCTGCCAGGGGTCATCGAGTTGCGATTATTGCTATTTGAAATTATTTGTTATTAGTCACTATTATATTAAGCCAATTATTTTCTTTTAGACATCTAACGGCATTTAGACTATAAAACAGTATACCAACGATAATCCTTATCCCACCATATTTATTTGTGACAATTGGAATTCATTCGGTTTAAATAAATTTTTATCCAACCGGATTGGATCTAAACCCATATCCCTTGGCTTTTAAAGTTAACAATTTTGACAATCTACATTAATTTAATTGCCAAGGGTACCAAATTTCTAGTTACGTCTCTAGTCATAAATAAACTACTTAAAATTCCAAATTCCAAATTTCGTTAATTTGACTTTGATATTTTTTTATTATCCTAATATTAATTACAAATCAATAACTATAATCCGGATTCGAAAGATTATTTATTTTGCTTTATCCATTCTTCCGTGATATTTTCTCTGCAGAAATTCTTCCATCTTAATTCTCACTCTCCTTGAATTTTTTATTCTTTCTTTAAATATTATTCTCAAGGATGAACGTGTTTTATATATAAATATTATTATTATTTTTATATCTAAATATTTCTCTGATTTTTATGAATATATACTATATATGAAATATATAGTGAGAATGTATTCGGATATAAAAAATAAATCAATGCCAAGATTTCAACTGAAATACACGTTTTGAGGTTCCCTGAGTGTAAAAGAATGAATCTCGCAAAATGGCATGTGTGTGTGAACAAGATTTCTCAAAAATGAAAAAAACATACGAGGCTGAAACTTTATATTTAAGATAGATATCCTCTTTGCTTTCACCTCGAAGTTTTTGAATAAAATCAGCCAAAGAATACTAGTATTTTATTGATGTACTTTTTTTTTCGATTTTCTCAAAATTAGCTCTAACGATTTTGATTAAAATTCAAAAAACAATTATTTATTAGATAATTTTTTAAATTGTTTGGAGCCCGCTTTTGTATGTCTGAATTTTTTTACCATTTTTTCTGAAATTATTCTAACGATTTTGAATAAATTGCCTGTGCATTTAATAAATAAAATAATCTTTAAAACGATTCCCATAATTGTGGGACCCTCAATTTAAAGGGGTCTTCTACAAACTTCCATATGGTGATCCACTGCGCACTCCGCTTGCGCATTTTGGCCTTCAACTGTCATCTTTCGGAAAACAAAGTGCCATATGAAATTTTCATTTATCAATCAAAATAAATTCAAGTTGGGAGCCCGACGCAAAATAGCTGGAGAGACTGAACATCCTTCAGCTTACCTTAGAAATTTGTGTGATGTGCATTTAATCAATCCAGATTTTTTTAGACTAAGTACTTAACACAAATCTTTTCATTAAAACATTATTGAAATAAAAAAATCCAGATTCCTATATTTAAACATCTTTATTTATGAAAATTATTTCAAAATATAAATGAATAATCAATTTTGAACATTTTCAATTCCCAGATGATTTTAAGGAAATTTCACCCTCCTCTTTTTTCTCATAAAATAGTGCAGTGATTTCCAATTTCTCTAATATTCGAAAATGTATTTCAAAAAATCCTTTTACTACGACGTTATGCTGAAAGCAAGCGCAAATCACTGGCGTAAATATGGGGGAGGGGATATGGAGATAGATCCCCCTACCCCCGTGGCTAAATATATAAGAAAAAAAAAAGAATTTTTCTTTTAATTGTTCTTACATTTTTTTTTTATAAAAAAAATTTTCGTGTTTGATTTAATTATTTTTTTCATTCTAACTTTAATTTTTAATTTAAATAAATTTGGATCGTGTCTAAAAACCCTTCGAAAAAATAAAAAAACAAACTTATTTGTAAAATATTTCTACATTACCCACCATTACCTTTTTTTTTTTCCATTTCAAGAAAAGCTAGTTACGCCACTGCAAATAATTATATGTGAGTGCATGTATACAAATGCATATATTAGTGAATTAAAATATTTTAATTATCTTTTATTTTTATTTTGGTTTTTTTTTGGCGGAGTGATTGTACAATTTTCAGTTTCAATTATCAGCGGATTATCTTCAGGGCTTCAAACTGCTATTCTGACCCAATTATAAACAACTCGTCTGAAATTCTGAAAAATAATTGAAGTAGAAGTGCGCCAATATTAAAATTTATTTTTCTCAAGCCTTCTCATCGAATCTAAACTATATTAAGGAGAGTATGCCCTATTTGATCAAGGTTCGGTATGTGGCCTACTCCTTTCGAATAGGGGAGACAATCGTCTCTTAATATCCTTTCCAGACGCACCACTCAACTAGAATTGGTTGAGGGCACAATCAATGTTTTATTTTGATCTTTTCAACTAACCAAGAAAATAGAGGAAGAATAATTACCAATGAGTACTTTTTTGTAATTCCAAAAATAAAAAAAAATTCTTCTTCCAACGGTCCTTTTACTCATCATTAGTTTATTTTGAACTAATTAATTTAATTTGTTTTCATGTTAAAAATTACAAAATTTTTTCCGCATTCTTGTTTACTATTATATACTATTTTTTTAATAAATAAAAAATACAACACTTGATATAAACATGGGGTAAATTATTATCCCTCACTCATATAATATTATATTAATTAATTTTCAGAGAAGATTTAGAGGAAGTCTGAAGTTTTATAAAGGAAATGAAAGCCTCCTTTCTGCCAAAATGTCTTTTATTATTTCGTCAACGGTTGGACTTAACATCACCGATCATCAGAAAAAGTTATTTTAACAACCTTTTTCTGATGATGGGTGATGTTAAGTCCACGAAACGTTGACGGGATATTAAAAGACTTTTTGACATGTCGATGTTTAGTCCCTGAAACAAAATAATAATTGAGGCTTAACCAGTTCCCAGAATATGTAAAAGCAGGCCTATATTCTCCATAAAATCATTATATAATGTTTTGTATATTAATTATATTATAGAAAATTGTAAAGGAGAAATAAAAAAATAAGACTTTTAGGCCGAAAGGAGTCTGTGTTTTCATTTTCTTAATTAATTTAATAATTAACCATAATATGACAACTCATAATATTCACCAGGCTTTCCTATAAATTCATCAAGAGGAGAGTAGTTACCATCCATTTATAATTGAATTTGGTCCCGAAGAAGGAGACGTTTGAGCTCCGAAATGGTGAGAGTTGATCCAATAAATAGTCCTAAAAACTATAATAATTCCGAATTTTAATTGAACATCTAAAATATATAATTTGTCGTAAATCGGCCAAGAGGAAGTATG
The DNA here is from genome assembly GCA_010014785.2 of Anisolabis maritima. Taxonomy (NCBI): domain Eukaryota; kingdom Metazoa; phylum Arthropoda; class Insecta; order Dermaptera; family Anisolabididae; genus Anisolabis; species Anisolabis maritima. The sequence continues at coordinate 14,496 of JAAAKE020109630.1, forward strand.
AGAAAACTTCTCCAGACACACACATACACTTATTGTTCATAATCGAAATCTCGCAATGACAATTTTGGTATAATTATTTTCCTCCCCAATCGAGTAAAAAGATACCGGAATACTTTTTAATTTGTATAAACAAATAATGAATTTTTTTATTTGTTTCATAAAATTAGCAAGTCTTTTTTTTTTTTTTTTTTGTATTAGAAATTCTTTAGCTGCCAGTCTCTTAAATGTAAACATTTAAATATTTGCTTAGCCCAGCCATCGATAATTGCACTATATTAATGAATGATTGTTTGAATGGCAGTAGGTGGGTGTCACTGTGCGAATCTCCAGGGGGAAAGTAGCCTATGGTGGGGAATGAGAACTCGCTTCTTATGCCATGTTATGTTCTCCTTGAATTGAGCAGGTTAGTTGCACTTGTGAAGCTTTCCAAGGAAGACTATTTGTTGCTGCAGGAGCAACGTGATCCTAGTGATCACCAAACTCTTCCCAAGGTACTTACATTTGTTTATCATATTATTCTCAAAGAGCATTAGGAGTGAGGAGTAAGTAGTTGAAACAGGAAGTTGTTTAAGACCGTTGGTGGTCAATAAACTTATTTTTGCTTTTTGCGTTTTAAGTTATCTTTGCTTATTTTAAGGACCTTTAATATCAAAACAAAGACCTGCAAAGAGGGTCGGCGAAATACTTACTCCCAAGGGCTACATTTTTGCCAATATATAATGAATTAGTTCAATGTGAATTCAGATAACACCATCATTTGAAATAGTTTTTTTTTTTTTTTTTTTTTTTTTCAATTAATTAGCCTAATACCAAAATCGGGATTGGAGTAAATAAATAACTAATTCAGTAATTGTGTTCCCCTCTCCCTTATTAAATGCACAAATTTTTTTCAAGTTCAATATATTGAAAGTTGAGGAGGGTCATGGAGGTGAGTGAAATTTTTTAATGCCACTTTTAAAACTCAATTTATATAATTTCTACTTAAATTTTAAAGGATATAATTGAGTCTTGATTATCCAAACCTCAGTCATCCGGACCTTCAATTATCCGAACGCGAGGGATCCAGTTTTTTCCTATTATATATATTGTTTTTGAATAAATTGTCGAACTTTTTTATTTGTATTTGATTATTTTTTAAATTCTTTCATTAAATGAAAATTCTTTATAGATATAATATGATTGAAAGTCAGGATTACAGAATGAAAAATGAATGATAGTTTCAGTATGTTCGTAAATTTTCCCAAAAGTTGCCAGGTGATAAAAAACAAAATTTATTTTTTGTTACCGATGTTTCGAGAATCTTTCTCTCTTGTTCAGGGCTAACAAAATATCATATGTATACACTATTTAATAAATACACCAATTTTTTTGATATTTGTTTTCCCCCAAAAAAATGTAATTATTAAATAGTGAAGATCTCTTTACATATGACAATTTTGTTACCACTGTAGAAAAACGTGGGCAAAAAAAAAAAAAATAAAGTTTGCTTCTTAATCACTTGGGAATCCTGACTCGGTCAATCTAATTCTACAATATTGGAAAAAGATATTTGACAAGAACTAATAACTGTAAATTTATTCTCGATTTAAATACTTGAAAATTTTCCTTGGGAAAAAAATTACTTTAATAATATAAGATTTATGGATTTTTCTTAAATTGTATCTATAATTTTATTTCAAATAATTTCTATTATCCATTTAAATATATATATATTTGTTGGTGAAAAACAATCCTTTTATTTAAATATAAATTGCATTTAAAGTTCAGTATAAAAAGTCCATTTATTGAATACCAAAAAGTGCAATCCTTGTTTGAGTATCTTCAGTTATCGTTGCATTTCCCTTTGTCTTCTAAAAAAATTTGATTTAATTGAGTTTTAAATTGAAATAGACAACTCATTAGGATAGAAGAAATAAATAGGCATTAAATATATGAAGATCCTTGTTTGATTTGGAACCGCTCGGATAAAAATAAATATCTCACATTGTAATTTATTGAAAGTTGCATTGTACAATTACGGAAGGGAAAATTTCCATTAAAGCCTTGAAATTTAAACGAATCAATGCTAATGTGAGGTCATTCCGTTTCTCAGCCCTTTACTATTATTATTTTTTAATTTAATGGAAAATTACTAATCAATATTATTGGGAATTAACTTAACAATGGCCATTATTTTAAGGAATAATTAAAAGTAGTATTTCACTATCAATAATATGGAATTCCTCTCTTAGGGTTATTTGTTTCATGAATAATTACTTAAACTAGAAACAATTAACTTCTAATTGCCCCCTCCCCAGTGGCCGAGAGGTTAAAGATTGATAACCTTAAAAGCCAAGGGGTGTGGGTTCGGATCCCAGGCAGTCCGACGAAAATTTATTTCAATCAAATTGGATACCAATTGATTTAAATAAATATGTCTGGATAATAAGTATCGTAAAAAACAATTATATAA
>JAAAKE020109641.1:0-16944 GCA_010014785.2 Anisolabis maritima
CTTAAATTTACCAGTGTCTTTGTTACTCATGATCAACAAGAAGCGATGGAAGTGGCTGATCGTATTGTGATTATGGGTAATGAAGAAAGTTAAATTACTAACATTTAGAAATAGCTATACTAATTTAGCAGCAGAAATAAATAAATAAAAGAAGTAAAAATATTATCGTGCTAATAAAGCTGCACATTTAGTTGATTATTTCAGGATTCGCATCTTGTTAATTTCATTTTATCAATCTTTAATCTATAAGTTATTTAGAGTTTTTTTGTCTCTATATTTAAATATAACGAACTTTTTCTCAAATATTCACAAAAGTTAATTATATTTTTAAATATATAAAAATTAAAATTTTTCTTTAATATATGTATATAGATTGAAAATACTTAGGATGATGAGAATCTTATTAATTACATGCTTTTTTTATTAAAAATTTTGCATGCTTAATGATTTTGAAAATTATATGTATATGTATATATCTATATATATACAGTCATTGCAAAAATAAACTTCCATTAGTTTTTCACATTAATAATTGCACCTTATCTTAAAAGGCAATCGTTTTTCTTAAGGTATGCCTAATACCAATTTCCTAAAAAATAAAAGAAAAAATAAAAAGTAATAGTGAAATTTATTTTTGCGGTGATTAAATATATTATGCCTTACATTTAAATTTGGCAAATATTATTTAAGCTTTTTTTGCCATCTTTAATGAATGGCACAAATATATACATACTTATAAAAAAAAGCATAGATAAAGAAAGTCTCAATTTGCGCATCCTTTTAGAATATTTTCATCATCACAAGTTGGTAAGATAGAAAGAAATATCCTTATAGGATTCTTAATATGTATAGGTTCTCTTAAAGTTTTATTCAAGAATACTAATAGAAATCCTAAAAGAAAAATAGTGATATCCAGAGGAAATGGAAACTCGACTATCAATCGAAATTCTTTTATTTTGACTGAGCTAGTGATAATTTTATTGCTTATTCATAAATTAATAAAAAATTTCTATAAATATTTTAAATAAAGAATAAAATAGACTTCTTCACTTTCTCTGAATTTTGTTTTAAATACTCAAGCTCATATAGTTTTGATGATGAGCCTCAAACGTTTTAGTGTTTAAAGGAAGATGCAGATATATTAAAGAGATGTTTATTTAATTTTTTATACCTAAATAAATATCAAAGAAAAAGCGTAAAACATTTTTCATAGAACCCGAAATCTTTTTTTTTATTGTCAATATTTATTAATTTTCAAAAAATTAAAAAAAAAAACAAAACAAATAAGTTTAATTTATAATCTCTTTTGATTCATTCATAGGATATTCTTTTCATTAAGAAAATTAAAAATTTATAATTTTCACGATTATTAATCAATTAATAGTTCACATTTTTTAAATTCATAATACATTTCAATTCTTATACTTTTTATACCATAGATTGGTTCCCGAAAAAAATTCTTGTAAAAAAATATATTGCATTTTTGTAAAAATTTAAGTTTGGTTACCGACATAAAAAAATCAATAAATATACGTATATACATAAGTTTTCCAAACTGAAAGATTTTTTTTTAAAGTCTTTTTCGACATCTGTGGCCATTTAGACTTCGTTCTTATTTATTTATATTCATTGATATGCAATATAATATAAATAAATTTTTATCGTTCAAGCTGGGAAGCCAGCCACTGACCTTTGGTACGTGAGGCGAGACTTCTACCTCTGCAACAAGGGACAGGGCTCAAACTGAAAGATTTTGCGGGGGGAACTGTTCTTTTTTTTTCTCAACTTACATTTGTAAACAAGCGTTTTCATGTATTCATTTTAATTAATCGAAATTCAGATCTTACCATCAGACGCATATCTAGAGTCCGTATTACGCATTTCAACAAGCAAAATGATTCCTGGTTACAACTCACTAGTGAAAAAATGTGCACAATTGCACTCATCTCATTAATACTGTTAAAGCCGATGATTATATGTTAGTTTCATGAATAAATTGTGCATATCATATCTTAATTAAAAACATTTTAACATTTTGACGTCTGATATATTATCAGCGTTCACGAGGCCCTTTGATAAAAAAAGTTTATCTTAGAAGAAGTCCTGAAGTCTTCTGGACAATCATTCGAAACTATTTTTAATCTAAACACTGGGCTGTGGAGTAGGCGGTCTTGCTGAGGCCTTATCGGTTTGATTCAGTAGTACGCCTCGGGAATTTTCACCATTATGATCATTACGGTTCGGGAATTTATCTCTTTAATAATTAAAAATTTTCTTAAATAGTAGTAAATATGAATTATTAATTTAAAATGTTTAAAATTAAACAAATTTCAAATTTAAGTAAAAATATAAATAAGACAAATATTTTACGCTTTTATCTTATGCTAAATAGAAAATTTTAATACCTAAAATATGACTTTACATTTTTTTGAAAAATGTTCTTATTAAAATTTATAATCAAATTAAAATGGGATAATATGAAATAATTAAATAACGCCGATTTATATTATAATTTTTTTTAAAGAAAAATTCGTTTATTTTAAGTTGAAGTTCCTTAAAAATTAAATGATATATTTTATATTGCTTTAAAATTAATTTCTATAAATAACTTTGAATAATATAAATTGCTCAAATTTAGAAATTAATTATAAATCTACTATTATTACACTTCCATATTAAAGGCCTGAAATAATTGTTTAATTTAAATAATAGATATTGATATTACATTTAAATAATATATTAAAGGTGACTTGTTTTTAATAAAACGTGGGTGACTTGTTTTTAATAAAACGTGACACCTTTCCAAAAAAAACATATTTCATTCATAAATAATTATTTGGTCTGGATAAATATATTAATATATTGTATATATCGAGCGCTTCCTGCTTGTTTTCTTTTTCGAATGTACCTCCTTGTTATGAGAATATAATTTTTTTACATATACATTCTATGAAGATGCGCATTGTAAACTCACACATTATATATAAAAATATATACATATATATAGCCTATATATATATATTATATAGATATTAGTTTATGGAATATTCCAAGTCCAATTTGATAATTTTAATAAAAAATTTAGTTTTGACCTTTTAAAAACATTTTTAATTTAATTTATCTCTCATTTTAATTAAAAGAAAAAATAATTACTAATTATCGAAATTTTATTATTGATAAAATATTAAAACAAAAATAATCATTAAAACGGTTCATTTAAGTTGCACACTAGGGACGTGGATCATCATTACTAAATTAATGTAGTTGAAACTGAACCAATCATAATTATTAAGGGAAGTTTTGTTATAATATCAAATGTGATTTTCCGAGATTTTTACACTAATTAGGCTATTTGTAACACGAATCAACTGGGTCTAGTATGATACCCGTCTATCGGCTTATAGACACGTGTAGAGCAAATTAAACGAAAATTTCAAATTTCAGACATTTTATCAACTTTTGGTACATATACTTCAACAAGAAATAACAGTTTACAGATATCATTTTATCATTTTTTCATGTTTATTTATTTAAAGAAAGATAAAAATTTCAAAAAATCTTTTAACAAAAGTTGTTCAAAAATTACTAACAACTTTTTTTTTATAGGACATAACTTTTCATATGATAATTTTAAATCTATCAGACTAATGCACACCTATGGGATAAGATGACGGTCTGTTTTGTGGTGATCAATATTATATATACAATACAATGTGTATATATATATATATATATATACAATTCTTGTCCCAATAACAAAACACTAAAATAAATCAAAATGCTTAAAAGAAAAAGTAGAAACCTAAATACCTATAAGTTGGCCTAAAGACTTTCATAGACACTTTTAATTAATTAAAATCTACTTTTTCTTTTATTATTTCAAATTCACTAAGTTTATAAAAGCCTTGGGATGGAACTATCCATTTTATTATCTTTCTTGTTATTTTATAAATTCCTTTATATTACATAAAATCCCAGACAGCAACATAAATTACATCATGTTGGTGCCTGGGAATACTAAATATTTTTTTTTCCCGTTAACATTTGTTATTATTCAATTAATTAAATTCAATTTTAATATATAAAAAGTTAAAATGTTTTAGTTGATTATTATTAGAGCAGGGCTTAACTTAAATAGTGAAAATGACTCGTATCGGAAGAGCAAAAAAAGTCTATAATGAAAATTATTTTATTTTATCAAGCATCTTGACTCCCTTTCTCTCTCCCCCCGCCCCTGAAACACCAACATTCCCCCCTGGTTGGGAATCTGAGTTCGTATTGGAAAAGAAATTGACTTTTTTTTTTCTCCTATTCTCTCTTTTTCAAACCACCCGACACCCCTTTGAGATTTTTCTATTCTCACTTCTAATTTTATTTCTAAAGCAAAACTACATTTTCTATAATCGTTTTATTGGTCTTGGAATATTGAATTCTATATAGAGGATTCCACGTGATTCTCATAGTTACATTTCTACTTTAAAAAATAAATAAATAAATATTCACTGAATGAATATTAAACATATAATGTCAAAAAAATTAAAATTAAAAAAGAGAAAACATTTGAGATTATTATCCATGATGTAGAGTTTATTTAAAATATGAAAGACTGAGCTTCCTTTCTTCAACCTATAAATAATTCCTATATAAAGCTCTCAAAAATTTTTGAAAAAATAAATAAATATTTTAATTAATTTATAAATAGGGTTGATTTTTATACAGAAAAAAAATAATCGAATATATATATATATATAATATAAAGTTACAAATAAATTTATCGATTAAGATTTGTTTAGCAAATTAACAAATTAATAAGATTTCGCAAGCCCATTGGTCGCATTTCATAATAAAATTTTATAACATTTAGGTTTATGATAATTAATCTTTTTGATGGATGAGTTTGAATGTCTCTATAAATATATTATTTCTGCTTTTTAGATTATTTTAATATTTTCATAAAGAAAGGAAAATATTAAATAATTTTTTTTAACAACTTATCTAATCTTCATCTTCTGTGTGTCTAAAGAGCCTTTTTCTCGGTCGTGAAGGAGTGCAATTATAAGAAATTTGTGAAATTTAATGAGAATTATTTAAATTTAATTGTTGAAAAATATATAAAAAAAATTTCTATTTGAATACATTTATTGTCTATTTTTGGGGCCCTCTTGTATCCAGGACATCTTGGCGCGTCGCTGGATGAGGTTGATATAAAAAATTGGCCAAATGCGGTGAGACTAATTTTAAATAAACAATATTTAAATCTAAAATACGAGGGGTGTTCAATGTATTTTCTCTCCTAGTCTGTAACTTATTTATTAATTGATGAAAATGAAAGATGTTACAATCATAATAAAGTTTGAAATGTCTTCTTTCCAAGGAATAATTCATTTTTCGTAAGAGTTACCACCGGTGTCGAAACACTTTTGCCATCGATAAACTAGTGTTTACACACTGTCAAGAGATGCCCAAGTGGCACGTGTAGATATTCCCGAAGCTAGAGGGCACTTTCTTTGCGCCAGACGAAGAGGTTGCCAATTCAGTGCGTTGCTGGTGTCGTCAACAGCCTCTTTCTTCTCTGACAGCATACAAACACCAGTGCATCGACACCCTGTGGAGACTATCAAAAAATGAATTAGCCCTCAGAAAAAGGACAGTTAAAATTTTATTTTAATTGTATAATAACATCTTTCATTTTCATCAATTAAATACAGATCAGGAGGCAAAATATATTGAACACCCCTCGTATAATGTATTTATTAGTGTGGAAGTAGATCTTTGCCCTGACGGATAGACTTTAAAACGGAATGCAACAGAGTCTTTTTTCTTATTCATTTACCGAAGAAAAATGCCCTAAAAACAAAAATCTATTTTTTTAATTTACTAATTAATATGGGATAATTTATATATACCTTCTTGGCCGCCTAACAAAAATTTTATACTTCATCACATATATCGACCACCTATCCAATAAAATGACATGTCATTTTATAAATGTAAATATTCGATTATTTATTTAATCTAATATTCATATCCCTATTCATAAAATTTTTCAATTTTAATAATTATTTTATTTCAATATAAGTATATTTATATATATATATAACTGTCATTGTACAAACTTAAAATATTCTTCTACTCAAGGACTTCACGTGGAATTACTCTACAATACTTATATAAAAGTTATTTAATAAAATGTAAATATTATCCTTTTTCTTTTAAAAGAAAGTAAAATAATTTTATCTAATAAATGGAATCATATACAAAGAAATGTAAATAAATATCTTAATTTTATAATACTTTTTAAATTATTGGATTAAAAGATTATTTTAGCATTAATAGATAATTGTATATTACTATAATTTAATTTAATATCATAATTGAAATTCTTCCACTGAAATTCTAAATTTACTGTTAAAAATAAAATAAGTTATATTTAAGTGTTTTTTGAACATATTAATATTATTTTTTCTAAAAAAATTAAAAATTGTAGAATTGTACATCAAATAACGGATCAAATTTAAACAGTTTTTTATTTTTCTTATTTTATTTCAACATTATTTTTCAAAAGAAAAAATTTTTTATTTTTCTACAAGAATTTTTCAAGTTGTTTGTAGGAGGACATGTTTTTAGCCATTTGTGTCTATGCTTTATTCATCATCGGTTTTCCTTGGGTTCCTGATTGTTTATGTAATGCTCGAATCAGATCATGACCTGAATACACTATTACAAACATAATCAGAGACCCAAGGCACATGGGGCTCGAAAAATAGTGGCTTTATTCTTTGCGAGAGGGGGGGTGACTTTCTTGAATATACCACTGTCCTCTTTTATTAATCGACACTCTATTAAAAAAACTCCCAATTGAAAAAAATCTAAGAAAAAGTTAAAATTTTGTAGAAAAAGTCAAAAACATTTTCTTTTGTAAAATATTGGTTGTAATAAAAAAAATCTGTTTAAATTTGATTCGCCCAACTAATATCCATTCTACAGGAGCTAATTGATCAAATTAATTTCAAATTGTAATTTAATATGTTTTCCTATGTGAAAAATAAAATCGTAAATGTGCCAGTGCCTTTTTTTTCTAAGGGCGTTAATTGCTATGCTATGAAAATACTTTAACTACGGACGACTCGAGTTATTTGAGTTTTATTCGTCACATTTTTTTCAGAATTAAATATGTACATAAATAAATAAATAAATTGCATAATAATATAATAAATAAGTAAAACAAGCAAGTTAATACGATTTTATTATTCAATAATATTTATATCAGATGCGTTATTTAAAAAAACAATTGTATGACGACGAATGTTTAAATTATCATTCATTCTCACTATTTAGTGATTATAGTATTTTGGTTTTTCAAAAATATCAATATTTTAGGGAAATAATTATATATATAACACATGGAACATGTACATTTATAATAAACTTATTCATGAAATGTGGGTGTTCTATATAATTTTTTTTCAATAATATGAATCAAACTTTCAGATCCCAATCATTATTAGAGCTTTTTATAATTATTATTAAAATAAATTTTCTTTTTATATAAAAGATTTAAAATATTAGTGAATTGGATTGAATTATAAGACTTGATTTAATATGTTTGTTATTAATTTATCTGTGAAACAAGTGATAATATATGGCCTGCTTTTAAATCACTATAAATATTTTTTTTCTTATAAACCCTTATTCTTTCTTTATTATAAAACCTTATTTTCCTTATAACCTTATAATATAATAACATTAATAATAATAATAATATAAAAATAGTGAACGCCCTTGTATGGTTGTGATATTTGAGAGAACGACAAAAATACCAACAAAATTTTGCTATTTACCAGATTTTTTAATTCGTTACATTATTTTTTTTCAATGGAAAAAATAGATGTTATTTTGCCACCTTAAGAAGACCTGTGGGGTACCTTCCACCATCTTTCCTTGGTGAATGTGTATGTGCAAATTCTGAGAGAAGGCAATAAAATTGAAGGATCGGCCCTTATCTACTTCCTATCCCCGATCAACCTTATACTTCTCTAGTTACGCCCATGTTGTAGTTTTTAATAAAATTTGCTCTATCTTAAATAGATCGCTAATTTGAAAAAAAAATACTTCAGAATTAGAAATAAATTTAATTATCAAAATATTATTTTTCCATCTATTTAACTAAAGCTGTTTGAGCTATATTCTCTTGATCTGAGGATAATTTGCCGATTTCTTTTTCAAAAAAACGCTGTACAAACTTGAAATAATATAAAATGTTCTTTTTATCTTTTATTTCAAGAATTTTGATTAAATAAATTGAAAAACAGATTTTGACATTAAAGTTAAATTTATTAGATGTTATTTCCATCAAACCATTTATTTTCTCATACTTATTTAATTAAAAATGATTATAAACAATAGTTTTCCTTAGATTTGCGACTTTATAAAGAAACTAAGCATTTTATATAAGATTTTTTTAGGCTTATTTATTATTTTCTTTATATTATATTTAATTAAAATTTTATAATAAATAAGGATTTATAGATATATTAAAAGTTCCAATAATATTTTTAACATTAAAACGTTTATTTTATTTTAATCACTTTAATATGACATAATAATTAATTCAAATTAAGAAAAAAAAAAAATTAAAAATTAAATAAACAGAATAAAGTCTATATTTATTAATATACCAAGTCTTAATATTGCTTGAAATATAAAAATCTTTATTTTTGCCAGGCTGATCTTATATAAAACGGGGCCAGAGTGCAATAACAATGTTTTTGGACCAATTTAAAAATTATTTTTTAAAATCTTTACTATCTATTGTATAATAAACCCCCAAGACCCTAGGCATTACATTAACACCACCTGCCAGCCATCTATAAATATATATTTTTTCCACTTATTTACTAGAGGTAAATTCACTTTATAAATATCTGAAAATTTTTTTATTATATAAATATATTATATGATGTATTTCAATTTACTACAAAATATAGATGAATTTCTTTTTTTAAATAAATAAATTTTATTTCAACGTCATCAATGACGTTCTCTTTGAATTTCAGATTTTTAACCGGGCTTTCATTCTCAACCATATTCACGTCGTTTGTTTTAATATTATCAATTTCTAAGTGTTGAATTTTGTTTTATGATTTTAATAGTGTTCCTAATCATTTAATCTTTAATTTTAACGAATAATTATAAAATGACATATTTAAAATCGTGGGAGGAGTTTGAAAAATCGGCAAAGAGGTTATATTTACAGGATCCTATGAAGGTAAAAATTTGCAATTCTTTTTATTTTTATTTAAATTATTTAATAATATATTTTTAATACATAGGTTAGATATTCAATGAAATATATGCACTCTAAAAACGCAGTCACTTTAAAAATTACCGATGATGTCGTGGTGAGTAACTATTTTATTTGTTTGTTATTTTTACTTTTACTATTATTAATCATTTATCATATATAAAATTATTTTTATTTTGTAGGTTCTTCAATATAAAACTGAAATAATCCAAGATTTAAAGAAGATCGAAAAGCTAATAAGCAATTTAATAAGACATATGGCTTCAAAAGAACAATAGAATATTTTTAAAAATGCCCATTTTTAATTTAAAAAGTATATATAAAATTTTATCAAATATTAATTAATATTAATTAATAGGGTGATCAGAATTTTTAGTAAAATAATTTTATTTATTCATATATTTTGATTATTTTTTCTTTAATATCTTTTAATATTTATACGCACGGTATATTTTTTTACTATCCAAATTTCATTTTGTATACTAAAATTAGTATTCTAAGGCCACTGGCAAATTATTTAATAGGACCCGCTTTTATTTAAGATGAATCAATCAGAAATTTAATAATGCTTATTTAAGCAACTCAGGAATTGTGCTTAGTGAAACTTCTTAGTGGATAAAAAAGTATATCACTTAGAATAATATTAATTGGAAATGAACGATAACCGAAATTTTATTACTTCTGATCACTCTTTCTAACGATAAATCTCTCCTAAGCTTTATTTTAGGTGGATATAAATTCCCCTTAGGATTGTTATTAGGTTTTACTTTTAAATTTTTATTGCTCATAGACGCCAATTTTTTTCCTCTTAGGATGTTAAGTAAGGGAAACAACAAAAATTATTTTCTAATTTCTGAAAAAAGAATTTTTTTTTTTTTTGGATGTTGAGATATAAGGTCCAACAGACCTATAATGATCAGTTGTCACATGCAACCAGGATGAACAGGAGTAAGAGAGCGTGAGGACTTTAAGAATAGTAAGCGTTGATTACATTCTGGTCAAAATTGATTTAGAATTTTATTCAGCGTTTGCATTTTTAGCTGTCGAGGTGTTTGTAAATTAATTTTAGTTGCCGTTTAACCGTTGTAATTTAACTGGCGTTTTAATCTTCTATTATTTCTATTTATTTGCTTAGAGCCGGCTACGAACATCTCTGTATATTAAAGAAAAGACGATCCTATATTCACTAAAAAATCTTACACCAATTGGTATAAATATAAAAGGACAGTCTAAATGGCCACAGATGCCGAAAAAGACTTAAAAAAAAATTGAATTTCGTTTGAATGAGATAAAGCTGCAAGAACTATACCCAGCTGGTGTTCTTTCTTGCGCTACTTATACTATAATTTGAGTATAATTTTAAACTTGTAAATATGAAACAAAACAAATGAATAATAATATATTATTCAATTTTATAGAAATTATAATTTTAAATTTCATAAAATACTCAAATAAACAAAAGTATTTGGTCATAATTACAGAGAATTATTAAATAATATTGTCAGATGAATTGTAAAATGAAGATAAATCACCTTTTTTAATCCATATCCTCATCAATTAGCCCTGTTCCTTGGAGCAGAGGTAGAGCTCTTGCTTCATGATCAAATGTTCAGTGGTTCGTTTCCCGTCTTGAACGATAAAATTTATATAAATTATATACCTTTTAATTTAAATAAATTTGTACGAGGATGCCAAAAAGGATCTAATTAAAAATACATCAATTTATTTTAAAATAATTAGGGCAATATAACGGCTTATCACATATAATCATTTTAGAAAAAAGAATTTTGGAAATTAATTTTTGTTTAAAATTCCTTTTACTGAGTTATCATCTCGCACTCATTTATCCTAAAATTGCTTTTATTTCAACTTTCCTTCATCATTTTCACCTTAATAATACCACAGTTTTGGCTTTAATTATAGAAAGAATATAAAAAAAGAAAAAAACGCCTTATACAAAATTACTCTAAGTCTAAAGGTTTATTGATTCCTCATGATTAATATTTGTCATTTCACATTCCCATAACAAATTTAAATAAACAGGATAAAAAATTAAACTGACCAAATATTTTTGATTACTAGTGAATTTTCAATTTATTTTAAAAATAATAATCTATAATCAAATAGGAATTTACCCTAAAACCAGAAAAAATGTTTTATTAACGTTAAGATTTCAAGGTAAAAAAATTACAATAATTATTTTTTATTTCCAGGTTTGTTTTATTTTATCCGTTTTTCTACATTCTCACAATAAAAAAACTTGTCTCAAACTTATTTTAATCTCTACTTTCAAAGTACATGGAAATTTGCGATGCGTTTAAATTGCCGAAAGCAAGCAGGGTGAGCCTCTAATGATTATAAACAAATGCTTTATTTTATCAATTTGTAAATAACAATTTTTTCTTCTAATGTAAAATTATAAATTATAATTTATTTTATTGAGTTAATGCATTAATTTGTTGCTAATGGTTGTATTGATTATTTCTAATGAAAAAAGGAAAAGATAACCGTCATTTCGAATAAGAATCGTCTCATTAAGAAATTAGTGTAAAAATATTCACTATAATTCTAAGTCTATGACCTTTTTTTTATAGTACCGCACTTGTTGTTGTTCCATTATAGAGTGATTTGAGATGACAATCCTTAGGACGACATGCGATTACTTCGTCCATCTTCTCATTGTTTTGTTGTTTTATTCACCTATTTTGCTACGTCCTGGACATCTCCAGAAAAGATTGAGTCCAAAAATCGTTCAGATGATTTATCTTCCTCTTTTCAAAACGAGTCTTTATGGCATATGTTGACATCCGTCTTCTTTATCCTCACCTTAATTTCGGTGTTCATGCTCTTATTACGCCCGATATTGTTATAGCCCTAACGATCGGTGATCGAAACTTCGGAAAATGAAATCAATATTTTTATTTATTCACTGTCACTTCCTTTTTTTATCGGAAATGAAGATCAAAATATTATTTATTGCATGTTATACACTCCTTAAAGAGTTTTTCGCAAATTTTCATGAAAGTAGACATATCAAATGTTTTAGACAATTTGGACAATTTTTTTAAAACGGAAATTCTTTTTTTCTGCAAGATACAATAAATTGAATGAATGTTTAAAAAAATGTTTAAAAGAAAATGTAGAGTGAAAAGAAAACGTGGAAGGTTTCTATTCTAAGTGAATAAATAACCACTTTACTTTTAGATAAGTTTGTTTTCATTATTATTTTTATGCTTGATTAATTGATTTTTATCATTTTATTAATTAAAGTCACAATTATAAAGATAATTGAGTACATTTTTTTTGTCAGGGTTATTATGGAATGCTATTTTACATAGCCGTAGCGTGGGTGGTGCGAGCGGTGCCCCGACACCAGGCACCGGACGATAAAGATGCCCTTTTAACCTTGAAAAATTTTTAGTAATGCAGTAATGCATTTAATTTTGTATAATTATATAATTTTATTTATAATAAAAAACTTTTTTTTATTGTAATAAAAAATATAAGACTGGGGCGCCATTTTATCCTTTCGCACCGGGTCTAAAGTATCTCTAGGAATGAAACCCGTTTCTAAATTAAAATTAACCCTCCATTCTTTTAACATCAACTTGATCCTCATTTGAGGGTGTAGCAGGTCATTTGACACTTCACCTTGTTCCGATCTCACTCCTTTCCTTTTGAAATTAAATCCTTTATAGTTGAATATTATTATTTATTAATTTTGAAATTCGAAAATTCCCACCATAATTAAGAATTTATTTTAGTAGTAAAATTAGTTTATAAATTAAAATTTAATCTAATAAAGTTTTCCAATATCAAATGATTTAAAAATAAATAATTTGAATATATATTAATGTTTTCATTTAAAAATTTGGTTTCTTTTTATTCTATATTTTAAAGAATTTATAAATATATTTAAAGGCGGTCTTCTCATTCCTTCTTTTGCAATATTAAACACATGACCTTTGTTTTTTCTGTTTACTTGGCCAGCAACTTAAACATTTTTATCCAAATTTTAATTTTATAAATTTTTGATAAAAATTATTTAAATTATTTAGTATTAAATATATAATGTGCCTTTTTCATCTTAGATATTTTTCCATTTAATATAACTTAGTTGTTATTAATTTTTTTTATAAATCTTAAAAATAATAATTTATATTTTTTGAATTTTTTATATTTCCAGATGAATAAATAAGAATCTAATCGAATGCCTTGTCTCTTAATTTGAACTCTGCCGCATTCTCAACAAATGCAATGCTCTGTCTTTCAATTTCACTCTATGCTTTTTCTGGTTCGTTCTCATGTTAAACAATAATAAATACTCTTAATTGGATTTTAGCATCAAATTTGAATTTTATTGCATATTCCATATTTTATAAGGTTAGTATTTTTAAAAAAATTAATTTATCTTATTATCTCATGTTAAAATTTTTCAATAAATTAATTAAGTTTCAAACTAAAAATATACTATCATGATAGATTTTATTTCCAACCTCTAAAGTTTTATTCACTTTTTTATCTTTATTTTTTTTGAAGAGATAATAAAAAAAAAAAAAAAACATTACAATCCTTTAAACATAATTCTGGTTATTGGTGCATAAATTTTGGGGAAGTTATGTATCTTTTACTGACCCAATTCCAGTTCATAGGAAGGAGAATAAAAGAAATATAACTAACACACTTTTTTTGCCTTCTTGTACTATTAAAATTTGACTTTTTAAAGAGAAGACAAATAAAATAGGATTTTGATACCTCATAATATTTTAAATACCTTTGAAGACAACCTATACAACAAAAATCATAAACAAAATATACTCACAAAATAACTGTTAAGTAAAAAATCAAACACCTGATCTCATTATTAATTAATAGGCGAACTATGAAAATAAAAAACCCCGAGTCTTTTTTTTTTATATTTGGTTAGTATTTCTGTTTTACTACAAAAACATTTTTTTTTTAATCTTTTTTTTTCTGTAGCTATCTATATAAACACTAAAATTTACTATCCACCCCTCAAGACTTGCTCCATCATTTTCTAAAAATAATGTTTTAAAATTAAAAACTTTAAAATAGACCATATATATATTTTATTTAGAATCCCTTTCTATATTTCTATATAATATATATAAATATTTTTGAAGAGAATTTATAAAAATTCTTTTTATTTTAGTTTTTGACTGGAATGAAGAATGCCACCTTCACTTTTCCATTTGGTTAAGCACGATCAAGAATATATCGTTTTCAGATTGAATACTCAGGAAACAAACATTTTAAATGCCATCAATGAAATATGATCTTTTTATATTTACGTATTAATTTTTATAATCCACATTTATATAAAGATACGACAATAAAAAAATCATAAAATATTTATCTTATTACAGCAGAAACGGAGACTTAAGACCAGCTCATCAAAAAGCCATCAGAGAAATAACAAGGTTAGTAAATATAAATATTTCATTTAAAGATTTTCTGAGTTCTCTTTTTAATCTCAATTTCTCAAGTTATACTCACTTATTCTTAGAAGTTTACCTTAATAATTTTCATCTATAAAGGAAGATGCATCATCAATGAGGTTATTAAAAAGCAAGGAAAATATTTTTTTGTTTCATGTTATTACTGCTAGTTTTTTCGATTCAGTGTTTTAATAATTTTAGAATGATCAATTTTGTGAAAGAAATAACACAAAATTTTCTTTCAAGAGACACTACACTGCAATCTATATTATCATCTCACTTGCTTATAAAAGAAGATGCAATCAATTAATAACTCGTACTAATATTTTGGTTCTTGTTAAAATTATCTTCGAACCTGTAAATTGGTCATAATGAAAATAATAAATATTCCATTCAACTCTCTAATTTTTAAGTGATTAATATTATAATTAATTTCAACAATAAATTAAAAATAGATAGTTGGACGAAATATTTAATATTATCAATACAACTAATTTACAGGTATAAAAAAAGTTTGAGCCGAAAAAATCGAAACATTGGTGAATTATTAAATATTAATATATCAAAGTAAGGAATTTGATTATATCTTTTAGAATTTTCATCATCATATAAATCCAAGAGATATATAAATATTTAAATTTCAAATTAACGGCAAATGTCATTTTGAAAAATAAAAAATTTGTTCATATATTTTTCACATTGTCTTTGATGGCATCTTGATAAAGTTAATAAAGTTTATTTTCTATTTGTTTTCTTAACTTTCTCTTTACAAAAATAATCTTATTTTATTTGTATCTTTCTTTCACCTTAACTGATCTTTCTACAAATGGCTGTAGTTAAACACATCCATGGAAATTAACTTAAGGAGATTAATTGAGGAAAGGTAAGCAAAAAAATAAAAAGCACTTTTCAAATTTATTTTTATTTATTTAAATAAATGATATTTAAATATTTAATTTCCAGACAAAAGAAAAATAATTTTTCTATTGTATTAGTTAATAATATTCATATTTATTTTTTTAATGATTTAAC
Organism: Anisolabis maritima; assembly: GCA_010014785.2. Classification (NCBI taxonomy): domain Eukaryota; kingdom Metazoa; phylum Arthropoda; class Insecta; order Dermaptera; family Anisolabididae; genus Anisolabis; species Anisolabis maritima. The sequence goes on from JAAAKE020109641.1 coordinate 15,796, forward strand.
ATTTAAATACTTTTGTTTTAGGTACAGGCATCATAAAAACATTTTGAAGGTAAGATAATGCTGGGCAGATGAATTATATAAGTACTAAGAGAAATAAAACCAGCTGTCTCAGGTTCCACTTAGGTCAATTTGACGCCGGCTATTCTCAGTGCCACAATGTGATTTTGTAGTGGACCTGCTTCCGATAATAATATAAAATTGCTTGGAGAAACGAGGGGCATCCCTCCAATCGAGCGGTTATAGAGCAATAAATTTGTATTATCATCAGACACAGGTACTACAAAATCATGTCCCTCTGGCGATGACCGACTTTCATGTTGAAATATTTGGCCGAATAAAGTGATGTTGAGTGGAACCTGAGGAAGAGCTGGTTTTATTTCTCTTAGCTTTTTATAAAAACATTTTTTTTAAATAAAAATAAGTAGAATTTCAAAGAATTATATAAATATATTTTTATAGTGACTTCTAAATTTAATTCCTTTAAATATAAAAAAAAAAATCAAATATTTTCCTTATTTCCAAAAGGAACATAAAAAGACACACATATATATATATATATAGGCATTCCATACGTACGTATTTATGTGAACTATCGGTTGTCCGGTCCGTAATTCAGATAGCGTCCGTAAAGCGGACAATGGATGTGAGATATTAGATGAAATTAATTGAGTGTGTATTTTGTTTATCTGGAACATCGTCAGTAGTAGAAAGAACATTTTCTATTATGAATAATGTCTGGACAACCGACCGGCAGATTGTTAAAGGTTTGCTGATTGTAAAAATTAACTCGGATATGAATTGTAGCGAATTTTCAACCTGAAATGAGATGGCGGCCATCGCCAGAGCCACATGATTTTGTAGTGGACCTGCGTCCGATGATAATACAAAATTGGTTGCTATCGAATCGCTTGATTGGATGGATGCCTCTCGTTTCTCCAAGCAATAAATTCAAAAAGAATGATTGGTTGTTAAAACAAGTTACATCTGCTGGAAAATGAAAAAGCAGATCAAGAACCATTAACGTCTAAAGATAAAAAAATAAATCTTTTCCTAATGTATTTTAAATTTGTAACAAAATAAATAAGTTTCATAAAAAATTAAAAATATGTATTTTTTATGAATGTTTTTTCATTGCCATTAGGGGGGGGG
>JAAAKE020109652.1:0-12134 GCA_010014785.2 Anisolabis maritima
GCCCCCCCCCCCCCCCCCGTGGCCGGGAGATTATTGATACTGACATTGTCAATGTGGATAACCCTTTTTTTTTTTTGGGTTGGGATCCCAAGCAGTCCGTTGAAAATTTATTTAAATCAATTGGATACCAAATGATATAAATAAATATTCCTGGATAATACGTATCACTATTAAAATAAAAAAATCTTAAGTCTATATCGCCTTAGATGTCGAAGATTACAAAAAACGAATTAAAAATATTTATATTTTGTTACTATGCCAACTGGTCTTCATATCTTATCTATGCGATTCTTAAAATCCAAAATTGACTATTTTGAATATCTAAATAAAAAAAAATATTTATATCTCTTACTGATAACAAAATATCCAAGCCCTTGCTTAACTCGCCAGGTGTAAATTTAGATTTTTGGATGATAATTAGATTAAGATGGTCTCTCTAATACGTACGTCGTATAAACTAAACCTACAATATGATAATCCTTTAATCAAACCAATATATTGTTGATGTCCTTTAATTTGAGGATTTGAGAAAATCCCACTGTGCATATGGATATTAAGATCCAAAGCCTGTCAATATTTGCGATAAAACGAGAGAGAGACAGAGGTAGTTGGCAACAACAACCCTCCTTCCCCTCCCCCTTTGCGTGCAATTTAATGAGTTATGCGCCAGCCATCACCCTTCCCTCTAAGCCCATCCACAGGATGTTAGCTTTGTGTTCTTGAAGGGTGGTTGCTCCTCCCCTTCTCTTTTACTCTCTCTCTCTCCTCTCTCTTGTGACAAGCATATGAATGCATATAACACTCGACACCCTCTTGCCAAAGAGAAATGGATCCAGAGCAGCCATTGTTTCCCCATTTGATTAATTATTTTAAAATTATATCATCTATTTAAGATTACAAATTTTTCATAAAAAATAATTTGCATAGAGAATTTCACTAGCCTGGTCACTTTTCTTTGGATTTATTTAAATTTTTTAATTATATGTAAAAATCTTTGAATTTTTTGTAAGACTTTTTTGCCAGGAAATCGCTTGAATTAAAAATGTTTTTAAACAATCTCTACAATCCCTCTGCCTGAAAAACACATCTATCTAAAAATTACGAGCACATTATTGAAAGAAAATGGCAAAAATTTTGAAATATAAGAAGATAATTGAAATTTTATATCTAATGATATTTATGCTTAGAATGATTAATTTCATTATTTATAATATCAACATGTCCGCATTTTAGTGTCGTTCCATTTGTTAGAAGCAAATAATATTTCAACTTTAAAATAGCGCATGCTTTCAATGTCTACAAACCGTGTGTGACTAACCGCACATCACAACTTTCTCTTACCTGCTTAGATAAGAGAAGGTAATGTGCTATGGTGATACATTTCTTTTTTTAATGAAGCTTATAGTTTTAATGACTATATTTTGCGACTAAGTACTTTTTTCTTTAAGTACCGCTCTTTCTTCGACAAATTATTATACTGTATTATTAGATTTTTGGGGTTCGATCATCTAATCCTTGTGGTTTTAAAAAGTATTTTTTTATATGAATATTCTCTTTATCTTTAAAGCTTTAAAGAGCAAGCCTGTTTTCATTCGCATACATCAATTATTAGAAATATTTATTTCATACATTTTCTGTCTTCATTGCAGATTTCGTTTACTGTGTGCTCAAATACCACTTTTAGTAAAAAAAACAATGAAGATCAAAACAGGTGATGCCATTGGTTCATCCAAAAACAAATGCACTGGACATGGAATGTCGAGATATTTTCGTAAATGTTTTATAGTTTGACTGAAAACGAGTTCTTCCTAAATATTCCGGTTCTCGGTTTTCTAAAGTTTTATAAATTTCATATGTTAACTGATGCTCTAGAGTATTGAGGCCTCTTTAGATCAATTTGATCCAAATGGGATCACAAGGAGTGACAAGTATTCAGAAATTAGTCCTCTTCTTTCCTCAGGCATCAACTTTTTCAAACTAATTCTTCCTATCAATTACATTTTAAATTCATAAAAATTAGTGACAGCAATTCAAAGAAGAGGGTTAAGTTTAGTACAAATCAATAAAAAAAAGAAAGGCATGATAATCAAGTAAACATGGCATTCAAGTCTCCAATCTAACCTAACCTCAAAAATCACAACGATGGATCTTTTTCCTTCTTTCCTCTTTTTAATGTTCTCCTTGATGTTTTTTGTAATTAATGTTAAATTAATGTTTAATATAACATAAATTTCCATCTGTTGATGGTAATAATAATAATAATAATATTAATTAAAATGATTTGGCCCCTCGTGCATTTGACAGATAGAACTATTTTGTGGTCGACGGATGGATATTTATTGATTATTGTGGATGGGTGGGTCTCTCATCTCTCTCTCTCTGTGTTCAATACGTACGTAAAATTTTGTCCCTTCCAGGTCAACTAACATCGAAAGGACGGCACTCTCGCTCGCTCGTAGTATAATTTATTCCAATCATAATTCACCTCCATTAATTAAAAGCTTTGGTAATTCCATCGAATTATATGATAATAATCAATCTGAACATTAATAAGATGTATTTGAATCCATTTATGGCGCTTAATTAATAATAACAATAAAGAGAATTTTATTTATTTATTTATTATTTAGTTTTAAATTTGTGGAATAATTTTTTTTTTAATGTTTAACATAATTATCGAGTAAATTTTCATTATTAAATATGATTATTTAAATAATTCAATGAATGGGTAAATTAACGTGAATTATTGTTTATTGTTTAATCGATAATAATTTTATTTAATACAAGCTGATGCTACTCTGCGCGCTGGGGTACTAAATCTAAAAATCCTAGCCAAAATATTAAAGCCTCCTACATTTTCATATTTATTTATTAAAATCTAATGTTAGGCCCAGAACAAATTAGTAGGAAGCTAATCATTGGGTTTATGTTAGATACTAAAATACGATTTTTCTGAAAATTTCCCCACTTTGCCAATGTAGGGATGTATTCAATATGGCAGCCGGAACTTACGCAGGGGGGTAGTTAATCGTCCTCAAGTGCATTAGTATTTGTCCTGTAGCCTGCAGAGACAACAAACTATTTGTAATTAATAAACCACAATTTTTGTCTTTTTATTTATAAATTGAAACAAACAGAAAATGTACGTTGTTTACAAAATATATTTTTTATTTTGTTTTTCTTTAAATCACATTTTAAGCAATGGTAGTTTCATTCCAGACTATTAAAATCCAACTAAAAATGAGGGAGCTAAGGAAAATTTTTATGAAAAAAGTGGCTTTTATATTCATTTCACGATAATTTATCAAAATAGCAAAATTTTAGAGTATTTATTTAACTACAAACAATTTGCTATGTCTCTAAAACAACTAATGGCGAAGTTGTGAAGGAATGCACGAAAAGTCGGCGGGCCCACTTTGGATACCCCCCACCCCCCACCCCTTGGATAGTTGGATAATTGTCAGAACGATCTGATTTTAATAGCATATATCAAAAAATTAGCTTTCTACTAATTTGTTCCGACTTTGACGCAATTTTCTATTAGATTAAAATGATAAAATTGACTATAAATATTGGAACTAAATTAAATATAATAATAAATGAAATAATAAAGAACATTTTACGAGTATTAAAGAATTCTTCTAATTGGTTTTTATTTAATTAAACTTTCTATTATAAATAAAATTCATTTCAATTCATTGTATCATAGATATTGGGAGATTATTAAGTTGTTAAAAGTGGATCCAATATAGCGGCCATGAATATTACAACTTCATTAAATTTATATGAAAATAGATTCCTTTTGTTTTTAATGGCGCTAATTATTTTGACTAAAATAGATTATTGCTCTCATCACATTTCAAAAGACCTGATGCTGTTATACAATTTGTACTTGCTGTTTTTTTTTTCGTTTTTTATTTATTTTATTTATAATTTATTTATTTATAATAAATCTCTGGCCCGTGAAACGTGAGACTTCTACCTCTGCTCCAAGGGATAGTGCTGCTCTGTTTTTTAATATAATTATTATTAAAATAATTATAATTTTTTTTTAAATAAAAGAATAAGGCAGAATGCAGCAAAAAAAGATGAAGCCCTTGGATACCAAAAGCAGAAAGAAGACGTTTCGGACAAAATTTATAGGTCTATCCTCAGTCACTCCTCAGTTATTGTGCTTCTTTATTTTTAAGTCTTCGGAATCTGGGGTCATATAGACATTAAAAGATATATTTATTTCTGATACAATAATCCTAATGATCCATTTATTTATGGTTTGGAATCCAATTGATTGATTGATGCTAAGTGACCAGGTATTTCAAGTTGGAATGTCCATTCAATAAAGTAAAATATTTAATAGAAGATATTTTTTTTTAATTTGTTTTCAAAATCCATTAATTAAAAACAATTTGGGATTGTCCCCATCCCGTGGTTGAGAGATTAGAAATGCTGGCTGATATTGTCAATATTGATAACCTTCAAAACAAGAATAGGTTCGGTTCCCAGGCTGTCAGATGAAAATTTATTTAAACCAATTGGAGAAGAATAGGTAGCTACAATTATATTTTTAATGAGTATATCTTTGTTGACGGCTCAAGTGATCAGATGGTCCTCGGAAGTCGAACCCGGATCTCCAACCTATCCGGGCATCGGGGTGCTTCCTTTGCAGTAGACCACCGGTCACTAGACCCGACCAGCAAACCTCACATTCCCGTATAATCTAGATCTCATAGTGAAATTAGGCCAAAGTGAAAAATTTGTATTTAAAATTATAAGCCGCTTTTTAAAGGGGATCGACATCTTGGTCAGCCTTTGGCCCCTTGATTCACCAGCAAAAATATATTTTCAAAACATGTTAAATAAAATGCCATGATTAGTGAAGTGAAGTCTGCATCAAGGCATATATTGAATATTAAAGAATATCTCATTCAAATGAATAGGTCTTGAAAATTATTTAATTATATTATTTGCAATTATAACGCCCTTCATTTAAAAATATAATAACTGATAAATGAATATCAAATTAATGCCTGGTTGGTAATTGCCATGAAAAATATTAATAAAGCCATTTTTATGCAAAATTTTGATATTTCATTTTTTAAATTTAAAAAATCATGAAACAAAAAAAAAAAATATAGATATATATATCTAAGATGATCATTATATACTGACAAATTTTTATTAAATCAATAAAATACAAATTTACTTTTAATAAATTTTGGAAAAAAATTTTACACACAAAAATTGCTTTTTAATATTTATGAAAACGACAAAAATTTAACATCATCATTACAATAATATTGGAAATTTTTTAAAAGAACAAAATATCCTATTCATGTTCGATTTGATTGAGATCTGGACTTCGAGGAGGCCAATCTAAGAGTTTGATTCCCACTTCATGCATGTATTTTTTAACAATTGTACCCGTTTGAGGGCGTGTATTGTCTTGTATCAAGAGAAAATTGTCTCCAATGAAGGGAGTAAAAGGGACAACATGGTTTTCAAGGACTTCGTAAATACATCGTCGTAAGAGCCCTATTCTCTATAAAAACCAGTTTTATTCTAGCCTCTAGATTGATTCCAGCCCATACCATTTTAGATCCGCCATTGAATGCCGTTGTTAAAGAAAAATTAGCTGGGTAATACCGTTCATTAGATCTCCTCCATATTCTTTCTCTGCCATCGGTTGATTTAAGGGCGAATCTGATTTGGAATTAAATTATTAATAATATAGATTAAAAGTATTTAAAGATATATAAAGTGATTTTAAAAATGATATAAATGTTTTACATTGTTAAAAAATTGATATTATAAAAGTAAAACCTTAAAAATAAAAAAATAAATTAGGTGTTGCGTTTTTTTGCCGGTCACTGTAAGCCTTTTTGAAAAAATTCTATTTAAGTATCATTTGTAACATATTGAAATTAAAATTAAAATGTTTATATCTAACTACGAGTTGAAAAAAAAATTCACATTTAGGCTAAACAATCGGGGATTATACAGTACATTGAATTGAAATTAATTTGCTTTTGATAGAAAATTTTTTTAGTCTTCAGCCTCTGAGGCCATATAGACTTGAAACAATACACATACACTTATATATATCCAACAGAGGAAACCTTCCAGAACATATATTTATATGTGTGTATTGTTTAAAGTCTCTATGGCCTCATAGGCCTAAGACTAAAAACCTCGGACGTGGGGTAGAAAGTTTAATTAAAATCAAATCCAATTAAAAGTATTCTTTAATTATTACGTAAAATACTCATTATTATTATTATTATTAATATTATATTTAATTTAATTTTAATATTTTTGTTAAATTTTTTATTTTATTAATTGAATCTAATAAATGAATAATAAATAATTTCCCTTTTTATATTGAAATTACGATTAAATAAATAAATATTAAACATTTTTTTATTTTTGAATTAAAATTTTAATTTAATATATGTATAATAAATAAATTTTCATATAAATAATTAAATGAAATGAAAAAAATAATTTTCTGCTTTATTAAAACATACAAGGGTTGAAGGATTGAATGAAAAATGCCTGAACCTACCACTTGGATCAAGAACAATTTTTTGCATTATAATAAAAATTTTTCGTTTAATTTATTTTTTTAAGATAATTAATTTAAATGGCTGTTCGTATATACGAGGATTGCGTTTTATATTTCGGGATTGCTGTTGACGCTTCTATCGTAAAGTTTGACATTTTTGATGGTATACGTACTCAGAACGTATTGATATACGAGCGCTATTTGTGTTACAATAACTTGAAATCATCTCGGCTAAAAATGGAATTAAATCATGAACATTTTGGAGCGATTTTAGAAATGGATTAAACCAACAGTGCATCGATGAACTTAATTCGACTTTTGGCGATAAAGCACCAATAAAGATAATAAAAATGTATATAGAAAAAAAAGGAATAATCATAAAAAAAAGCCAATACAATAATACAAAGCTTAAATAAAAAAAAACACGATATTATAGTTGCCAATTAAATTGGATTCTTTATATATATATATATATATATATTTTTTTTTTTCGGGCTATATGTGATATGAAAAGATTGGTGATAGGAGAATTTTCCTCTTATTCTCCAATACTATTATGAAGAAAAAGTAGGCCTATACAAAAAATAGTGTGATACTACATCATATTAATTTCTTGTAAGCATTAAGAGAATATTATGTTATGTGCGTCACAACATATTTTTTTCATTTGTAATACCAGACCGTAATACCGTCATTTCTTCACTTCTTCACTTATTCTTAGGTTGAAGCATGAACCGCCAAAGGTAGATTATCCAGATGGTATATATTAATAAAAATTTAATTGTTGAATGTAAATGCGTATAATTGGTTGAAATTTTCCAAACATTTAAATTTTAATTTTAAAGATTTTTTTTAAGCGCACTGCTTTGAATATGCAACAGTGCTGCTTGCTGTTCTCTAGAGAAATGAGGAGGTTAACAGCGTCTAATGAGCCTGTTTATAATTGTTTATACTCAAGGAGGAATTTCTTTTGCCTCAATTAAGTTCCTCTCTCTTTCTTTCTCGTCTTTTAGACTCAACAACCTGAAGGGATTTGAAGAACTTAGAAAAAAAACCTGAGATTAGTTGAATGTTAACGAGAAGTAAAAGAGGATGGAAAATAAAAGTCATTTCAAGAAAATTGAATTAAAACTATAAAACAGTGAACAAATGGATCCACTAACACGAATTAAGGGCTTAGTCTGACTCTATGGAGACGTGTAGAGCAAATTCAGGTCTACGGATTGTTAAGAAATTTCATATTTAAATTTAAGACAATAATATTTATAAATTAATATATGAGACTTTGAAATAATGTTTTTAAACAAAAAATTAAAATGTATTAATTGACATTTCCGAAAAATTCAGTTCTTTGGGGGATCGAACTGAGACCTTTCGCTTCCTCATATCTACCAGATTATTTGCCTCACTAAGATAGAAATTAGAATTAATAAATAAATGACATATTTAATATTTAATTGTATTACTACACTGTTAAATTTTATTAAATAATGTTTCGGTTACTCATTCTTTGGCCTTCTCTTCATTTCAAATCACAGAGTTTTATATTTTAAAAAATTACATTTCTAAAATGAACCATGAAACAAGACGGGCGTCACTCTATGATCTCAGCGCCATCTGCGGTGCACGATCAATTATGACGTCGTTTCAAGCATTAATTCAAATTTTTCAAAATGATTATATTTTTAATTATTTCCTCTTTGTCAAATTTACCATTAGAATTTTTAGTTTATAAATTATTTATTTTATTATTATACAAATCATTCAATAATTAATATTGTGAATTGATTTATTTTTATAATTATTTTTACAAAAAATAATTTTATCATTTTCCAACGGGGAAACTGCTAAGGTTATAATTTCGCTTGATGGCAAAAGAAGGAACCTAACTATTAATGGATCTCTTATCTTTGAGTGAGCTGATAGTGTAGCGGTCATCACGCTTGACCGGAAAGTGAGAAACCTGACTTCAATCTCGACTGGTCTCAATTTTTCCGAAAATTCGAGCTAATAAAAATAATTATATCTTTATAAAAATCTTAATTTGATCACTTTTTTGTAGAAATCTGCTCTAAAAGAAATGCTCCCAATGCGACGACATTCATGAAAAAAAATATAAAATGACATCAAATAATACTCGCCTTCATAAACCAACAATTATACTTTGTTGAGATTCGATTTTGTAGTGATTATATTTGATACACGTTTTCTAATTAAAAACAAATTCTAAGCCTTTGAGTTTCCTCTTTGGTGAGCTAATATTGCATCATGATGATGATGGTGATTGATATTGATTTGCAAAGGGGGAGAGAGTGAGGTGGGTGTTAGATAGATAGATAGATAGATAGATAGACCAGTCAAGTGGAATAAGTCATCATCATCTCTCTCTCTACTGCTATAAACTATTGTAGTTACATAGATATGAACTATCAATTCGGAATTAATAGCAGCGGCATTTAACCGATTTAACTCCCTCCCTCGTTATGTTCGAGTGTTGTATGCTCGTTATGTTCTCAAACAGCAACAAGATTTATAATAATAAAAAAATATTTATTATAGGAAAATATAAAAATGTAATAAAAAGAACTTAAGATTTGTTGAGCATTGATCGACATAGCACTATCATTTTTTGCCATAAAAACATTAAATAGCTCAGTGATAGTGGCTTATTTAGAAAGAGCCGCTCCCTCCCAAAGAGGGAAAAAATTGCAAAAATCATTAAAAAATTTAAAAATCACTTTTTAATAAACAAAAAAAAAAAAAAAAGACCATTCAAGAAAACACTTATATTTGGGCCTCTAAACAAGAATCCTGGCTCCGCTACTGAATAGAGACAATAATTATTTTTATCTATATTTATTTAAATTAATTGGTAGTCAATAGTATTTAAATACATTTTATCGTTCCGTACGGGAAGCAAGTCACTGAGTCTTTATATTGAGCTTTATATAGAGCTTTACCTTTGCTCTAAAGTACACAGACTTTTTTTTAAAGTCTTTTCGGCATCTGAATCTTTAAACGGTATATATATAATATTATTTGCATTACAGTTATTCAGGCATATTTAATTATACCAAATGGTATGAATCCCTTGACTTTGAAGATTATCACTATTAACAATTTCAATACCTTTAACCTCTCGACCAGGGGGTAGGGGAATACACGGACTTATCATGAGGATAGGAGTACTTCCAAGCTAAATTAATATAAAAATTTTTCGATTTTTTTCTGAGACCAATTCGACTCTGTCTCTGTTAATCGGTACTCAATATTATTATATATAAATTTTTGTCACTCGGACGGGAAATAAACTACTGACTTTTGGTACCTCTACCTCTACACGAAGCCTTTTCTTTGAGTTGTATTTTAAAGAGAGACTCTTTCTGACGGTTGAACAACTAGTTAATTCCCTCCCCCCCCCCCCCACCGTGGCTGAGAGGTTAACGATATTTGTTTATATTGATAACTTTAAAAGCCAAGGGGTGTGGGTTCGGTTCCCAGGCAGTCCGATGAAAATTTATTTAAATCAATTGGATACCAAATAATATAAATAAATATGCCTGGATTAAATGTATCGTAAAAATATATATCGTTTAAAGTCTATATGGCCTCAGATACCGAAAAGACTTAAAAAAAAAACTAGTTAATTGTTAAATTTAACAGAAAAGAAGTAGGAATGTTGATCGATTGATAAACCAGATATCAGCTACTAAATATTCATATATTATATTTGCCGTATTTATTATTATATCTCAATTATTTTTTTATCAAAGAAATTAGCAAATAAATAAATAAATAAATTCTTTTGATAAGTTATATAGATTTTTTTATCAAAAAAGCAAAAGGGAATTTTTTTATATTTTCATTTTATACTAAAACACTTTCACAATTTTTAACCAATAGAAGAGAGAGATAAAAGCTGATAAATTTTCATAAACAAACATCTATAGAAACAGCATTTAGTGATCGGCTTATCAACTAAATAAATAAATAAATAAAAGAGAAAACAACGATAAAAAAAATAATCTCTTCTAAATGAATGAATTTGTTTTTAATAAATAGTTTTTTTTTTTTTTATTATTAATTAATTTTCTTTTATTATTAAGTAATAATGAATTTTTATTTTCTCTCACTAGTAAGACGAAAGTATTATATTCATAAAAAAATTTTCCCCAAATTTTTAAAAATATCTTTACGTTTCAAGTCAAAAGTATTTTAAAAATGCAAAAAAAAATTTTAATATGCATTTATAACTGTTATATTAAAAATTGAATCGGTCGTCTGCGGGCGGTTTCTCAATATTTATTTATTGCTGACCACGATTTTCTCAGCATCTGCTGGACCAAATCTTTTGAAACTCAATGATAATAATTAAAACAATTTTCATAACAATTTATTGAGGTAGAGCGAGTTATTATACAAATACGAAAAAAAATTTGGGTATAAGATAATATATGATACTTGTCATCTTAGAAAGCAATAAAAATTTTATTAAAATTTTCTTACTTTTTTTTTAAATTCAATTAATGAAAAGATAATATAACCTAAAAATAACTTTAAAATTTAACATAAACACAAACCTGATTTAATGGAGCTGACTCCATCTTTTCCCCAGAGGAGAAGGTTGGCGATGAAAAAAAATCGGGAAAGTGTTGCAACTTCGATGCCTATTTTTTCTTTTCTATATATCTATCTTTTTCGGTGTATTTTTTGTATGGTTTGTTCCTTTTTTATCAGTGATCTTATCAAAACATAAATAATACATCGAAGAAGATACCTAGAAATGCATTCGAAAAGAAGGGAAAAAAATAAAAATTGAGAGTTTAACGTCTCATCTTCAGCTTGTTAAAAGGTTTTTAATTTCAGATGAAGAATTGGTCTCTAGGATTTGGAAGGAAAGGGGCAGAGGGAGTGGCCAAATAAAAGCTCTTGGTTGACCAGCTGAGACTTTTCGGATTATCTTTTATGACCACCATCAATCAGCCTTTGAACTTAGTCCTTATATCGTCATTAGAGATGATCCAAAACATTCAAATATAATATTTGGCTTCTTCTGCCTTCTTCTTTTTAAGAATTTAATTAATTTTTTTTTTAAATAACACTATTTAAAACCATGTATTAAGTACTAGAGTTGTGTGGAAATTGTATTTAATCCTCAAGCGCAGATAGAGTGAGGTGACCATCCTTGTTAAGGAGAAATAATATCAATAATCTCAACCTTAATATATTCGTAACGTTTTGGCAAGTTTTCCTTTAACAGATTAAGACGAATAAAATGATGCGTAGTTTACCTGGTCACGTGTTATTTTGCGCATTTTTTTAATTAAGTTTTTATTTTTTTCTTTAGATGGAATTTTTTTTTGTTTCTTCGACCATATAGACTTTTAACCGGTGTGCATTATATTATTTTACAGACATATTTATTGGTATCCAATTGATTTAAATAAATTTTCATCGGATTGTCTGGGATCCGAACACAGTCCCCTTGCTTTTAAGGCCATCACACTTTAAGCCATAAGGGGAGGGGGCGGGGGGGGGGGGGGCGATGGAAATTTATAAACATGTTATTTGT
>JAAAKE020109663.1:0-16941 GCA_010014785.2 Anisolabis maritima
TGTAACTTTGATATGAATAAGGCGATCTCTGAAATGTATTTGAATTAAAAGCGCCAATGATTGAAATAATAAACAGTTTGTTTATAACTTGTTAATTTTTTATAATTATTATTTAAAATAAAAATTTTATAAATTATTATCTCCATTATTCCTTTGAATTATTTTTCACAGAGGCTTGAAAAGCAACCTATCAAACTTCAGGATTGTTAATTCCTGAAGATATTTTCAAATAAAAATAAAAATGAATGAATTTTTTTAAATCTATTAATCTTAATCTATATAATTAAATATTTTTTCTAAAAAAAAAAGAAAGATGGGTTTGCGGTGCAAGAACTTTAGGGCTTTAGGGACTTTTCTTAATCGAATCCTAGTTATGCTTATGCCCATTTTGAATGTGAAAAAAACTTGAAAAACATGAGAATTGATTTTGACATTTTTAAATGAGTGCCTATTTTTTAAAATAAATTTGAATTTGTTGATCAAGCAAGAGTGCCAACCTTTAAAACAAATTTTGTGCAACTTATTCCGATTATCTCAGATTTTTGATTGATTGAAAAGACTGCAGGTGATTTGATTAAATGCAGCAGCCTGAGTGTAGCTGATGAAATCGTTAGGCAGCCTGGTGAAAGTAGTGCTCCCCGTAGGAGGCCTCCAGAGACGTGTCATCGGCATCCTCCCTATCTTTGGCATCTGCTTCGCCAACTCAGCGTATCAAACCTCGTTGCTCGCTTCCTCACTTGCGAGATCCTTGTCCTCGTGGGGCAGTAAAAAAGCCAAACTCAGACCGAAACAGTTACCAAGGTTCGAGATGGAAAAGGAACAGGCAGAACAAATTCTCGCTCCTTTGAGAGCTGCTGTCAAAGAACAGGTATCCATTCATCAAATAACGTATACCATATCCATTCCTTTAATTCCATAATTTTATCACTATTAAACCATATTCTTTTTTTTTTTTTTAATTATCGCTTTACAATTTTTTATTTAATAACATAAAATTTCTCTTATCATAAATGAAAATATAAACATTTATTAGGTAAATTTTATGAATAATGACTAAAACTAGTGAACATTTAAAGATTGCATTAAGAATTCTTATGAAATTAAATTAAAATTTTTTATCCAAACCAAAGTTGAGGCGACTGGCTGAGAAAATTTCGGAGCATTCCTATAAATTTTACATTTATTTTTGCTCCCAGGATGAGGGGAGTCGAGGGGATGAAACAGCTAAGCTTATAATCCTGGGTTGTAGGTATCTTAAGTTCTGGTCATGGAAAAAATTTATCCAATTATTAGTGATGCCTTCTCCTGAGAAAGGGAGTGGAGATCCATCCCAGGATTATTACCATAAAAGTTACTCTAGAGAGTAATCAACGTGTCAATGAACATGACATGAATGAGTGAAGTGACATTTGCGCCCATTATATGCAATATGTAGGTACCTTTTGGGTATGGAAAAGGCATAATTTATATTTAATTTAATAACCCTCAACCACCACGAAGGGTCTACAGAGCCTCCTGCAACAACTAAGTTTGGTACCCTCATCGCATGGACCTTGAAACTTTGAAATAATAAATAAATAAAAAGGCCAACGAGTACTGATGTTTTTTTTTCGATTTTCTCAAAATGTTATTTTGATTAAAATTCATAAATCAATTATTAGATGATCTTTGAAATGCATTAACCCTTATCACCCCAAAATTGTTTGGGGGCCCATTTTATTCTTGTACATTTTTAGGTTTTTTGTGATTTCTCTTAAACCATTCTAACAATATTAATTAAATTAGCTATACATATAATAAATAGGATGATCTTTAAGATTAAATATTAATATTAATAATTTTAAATGATAGGAACAAAATATAAATATTTTTAATTTCTATGTTTGATAATAAACCAAATTTAATTGCCAATATAATACAATTTTCCTTACTTTAGATAAGAAAAAGTTATGTGATGTGGGTCCATCACACCAGATTTTTTTTATTTAGATCTGAATAACAACATGACAGAACAGTATCCTCTTCTCTAATTGAAAGAATTACTTTTCTATGGCATTAAAAGCCTAAGGAAATCCCAAAAGTCCAAATGTCTTTTTTAATATAATGAGTTACCTTAGTATCCGGCCTTAATTTTTCTTCCTTTCTAAATTTAGTTAGTTTTATTAAGTTTTTTCTTTTTTTAGGGTGATCTGGTTCGTTCTTTGAAGCAAAATGGAGCTGCTGAATTGGATATCAAAAAAGCCGTTGCGGAACTTAAAGTTAGTAAATTTTAGATTTGATATAGCCTGTAAAACAATTGTTTAATTGAAACATTTAAATTCCTTAGACAAGAAAGAAAATCCTCGAAGACAAAGAAGTGTCTCTAACGACCCCAGCCAAAAATGGACAACCAGCCTTCGATCGCGCTCGAATGGAGGATCTTCTCAAGAGACGTTTCTTTTATGACCAATCGTTCGCCCTCTACGGTGGCATCACTGGACAGTTCGATTTCGGACCCATGGGCTGTGCTCTTAAGGCAAACATGCTTGACGCTTGGAAGAAACATTTCGTCCTCGAGGAGCAAATGCTTGAAGTCGATTGCAGTATTTTAACCCCAGAACCTGTCCTGCAAGCGAGTGGACATGTGGAACGCTTCGCTGACCTGATGGTTAAAGATCTGACCAATGGCGAATGTTTTCGATTGGATCATTTAATTAAAGCCCATCTGGAGAAATTATCAATGGATAAAAAAACCACACAGGTACATTTATAAAATAGAGAATTAATTAATTAAGATTAATTGTCAGGTATTTTGTCGATAAAAAAAGATTTGGATATTGGAGAAGATATTTTATATTATTACATTAACAATATAAATTTTATTTTTCCAGGAACAACGAAAAGAATATGAAGACATAATTGTTCGACTTGATGGAATGAACAAAGAGGAAATGGGTGGAATATTAAAAAGATTTTCAATGACCTCTCCAACCACAGGAAATGCTCTAAGCGAACCACTAGAATTTAATTTGATGTTTGCAACTCAAATCGGTCCCACTGGACTTATTAAAGGTTACCTTCGGCCTGAGACTGCTCAAGTAACTAAGAGTTTTTATCTGAGTTATTATATTAATAATTCAATTAAATTAAATTTTTTTTTAAATTTTCATTCTTAGGGTATTTTCGTTAATTTTAAACGATTATTAGAATTCAACCAAGGACGTTTGCCATTCGCTGCAGCACAAATTGGCCAAGCATTTAGAAACGAAATCTCTCCCCGGTCTGGATTGATTCGACTTCGTGAATTTACAATGGCTGAGGTATAAATTTTAATTTTTTTTAATTATATTTGGATAGCCGCAACATCTCATTAATATAAATTTTATACTTTTTCATATAATTAAATTAGTTTATTTTTTTATTTGTTTTAGATTGAACATTTTTGTGATCCATCCAATAAAAGTCATCCAAAATTCGCCTCTGTGTCTAATGAAGAATTGTTGCTCTACTCGGCATGTGATCAAATGGATGGCTTGCCTTCTAAACGAATGGCTATTGGCAAAGCAGTAAAATCTGGTCTTGTTGCCAACGAGACCTTGGGTTACTTTCTTGCACGGATTCATCAGTTCCTTCTCAAAGTAAGAGGATTAAGAGTGGATCTCAAGTTCACACTATATTATATGTTGATCTCCTCTCCAGGTTGGTGTTGACAGTGGCCGGCTGCGCTTCCGTCAACACATGGCAAACGAAATGGCGCATTATGCGACGGATTGTTGGGACGCAGAAATCCTTACTTCCTATGGATGGGTGGAATGTGTGGGGTGTGCTGACCGCTCAGCCTTCGATCTTACTCAACACGCTAAGGCCACTGGTCAACGACTTTCGGCTGAACGTCGATTATCAGAACCTCGACAAGTCACGATTGTTGAGGCCCAACCTCAGAAAGGTGCATTGGGCAAAGCTTTTAAAGCTGATGCCAAAACCATCGTGCAGACGCTTCAAGACCTCGATAAAACACAACTTGAAGAGATTCAAGAGGCTTTCCAAAACTCAGGGTACTAACATTTTAGGGAAAAACGTTACCTAAACTTTAATGTCATATTTAAATAATTACAATAATTGAAAACTGCTTACTTATATCTTTTTTCAGCCAATACACCTTAAAAACACCTTCAGGCAATTATGACATTACTTCAGCGATGGTACAAATTAAAACCATTGAAAAAACATTGCACGTAGAAGAATTTACTCCAAGTGTGATTGAACCTTCATTTGGTGTTGGTCGAGTTATGTATGCCATTTTAGAGCATTCATTTAGACAACGAGAAGGAGATGAACAGAGAACGGTAAAAAAATCTTTCTCATTTAATCTAAACTGTATCTGTTTATAAAACTTTTCTTTTATCTAGTTCTTCGCGTTGCCTGCTCTCGTCGCTCCCGTGAAATGTTCCGTTTTGCCTTTAAGTAATGCAGCTGACCTTGTAACAAAAGCTCGCGATTTGTCGTCTGATTTAACACGAAAAGGAATCTCGCACAAAGTTGACGATTCTAGTGGCTCAATTGGACGGCGTTATTCAAGAACGGATGAAATCGCAGTGCCTTATGGTTGTACTATCGACTTTGATTCTTTAAAAGATAATACAGCAACTCTTAGAGATCGAGACACAATGAGACAGGTAAAATATAAATATTGACATTTAATAATTTTCGAACCTTATTCTTTAACCGTCTTCAGATAACAAAATTACAAATTTCACTTATAGATCTAAAATGACTGTCAGAACGCATAAGTGTGGCAGGCTTCTTGGATTCATTTGGTTTAGAAATTAATTTTGTTCCTTGAAGACGGCAAAAGATTATATAGTTTAAAAATATATATATTTGAGTCTTTTCACGAAAAAATGACTAAAAAAATATCTTTATTTTAATTTCAATGGAATATTATTATTCAAATATGAATATCTTAGTTATCCTATTAAAAATCCGGAATAATAGTCTCGGGCGATTTTTGTCAATCCCCTCTTCGCTCTTGAAATTTGACTCTATTTTTGAAATATAAATTTCTCAGTAAATACAAGTTGAATTTTCAAAATTCTGGGCTCAAATGAAAAATAATAAAAAATCTTTAAAATCTAAAAAGAAAAAAAATTTTATGTTAAAATTTATTCATTAAATAAAAGACAAAAGAAAATTTCAATTTGATATTTTTTCTTGGAAAAAAAAAAAAAAAAATAGAACATTTTATAAAGTATTTTTAAAAATAAATTTACGGTACGGACGAATGATTCATGAGAAAAAAAAATGCTCAAATTTAAGCCAATGATTAATGGATGTTTATTTACAAATTGATACTTTCATTACAAAGTCCATCGAAATAGACCTATATTTGTTTCTCTTATTTTTGTATATTTTTCTAGTTAATAATAATAATAATAATAATTATTATTATTATTATTATTATAAAATTATATAATTCTAATAAACAGTGAAAAGAGGAGGCTGGAGAAGTAGAGACGGTAAGGACCTCTCACTACCAAATAGAAGCACCGGGAATGGACCAGAGAGCCCGAAACCGGCGATAGGGAATGGTGTGTGCCATCAGTACATGATATATCCGGGGAATGATTTTTTTGATAGGATTTGAGGGACTATGATTTATATTTTTTTTATTTTGATATTTATACATATTTTACGTTATTTTGAAAAATATTTCCATTTATTGATGTTATTGTTATACAATATAATTTTTATTATAAATTTGTTGCCTTTTGTATTGATATTGTTTTGATTTTGCAATCCTGTTATATATTTACATTTTATACATATATGGTTAACATATAATATATATTGATGTATTTATAATATTTACTTGTGTCAAATCAAATAAAAAAATGGCATAGACGAAAATGACTGTTTAGTAGAAATAGCAGTTTATTTTTCAAAATTGCTAAATTTAACATAAGAAAATATAAAAAATATAACCTTATTAATTTGAATGGATTTTTTAATGAAAGTATCAATTTCTATGTATGTGCATTAATCACTGGTTTAAATTTGAGAGTTTTCTTCTTTAATATTTTCTCTTCTGATCCATTCAAGTCTCTATCGTAAATTTTATTTTTTTCAAAAAACTTTATTAAGTGTGCATTTACATTTTTTTGATTATTTTTTGATTTTGTTTATTAAAAAAAAAGATACATCTTCATTTGCCTTTTTCTCTTAAAAATTTTTATTTTCTTTTTCTTTTCTAAAGAGAATTTTAATATCATTTATTTGAGCCAAGAAGTTTGAAAATCCAACATGTACTGAGATATTTAAAATAGGATCACTAAGTTCTCCATATTTGTAAATTTTTTATCGAAATATAAATTCAAAACCCCGCTAAATACGATTAATTAATCCTTATAAAACACGATGCTAGGCTAATCCTGTTAATAAATAAATACCATATAAAGTGCAATTGCCTCAGGGTTCTCAAATATTCAAATTGTTTGAATTATGTTAATTCAAATTTAACTCGTGGGTAGTATTAAAGTTTATCATTAAATATAAAGAAAACTAACTATTAATTTTAGAATTAAAGTTATTAAATATACATTACCTTCACTTTATATATATATAACTTTGGTTTTCTTCATATTTAATGATAAACTTTAATTTTTTAGAAATCATCAAATAAATTAATTCATTTTATTAATTTTTTAGGTTCGAATGTCAATAGATCTTCTACCAGAAGTGATATTAGATTTGAGTTTAAATCGAATTTCATGGTCTGAAATAGAAGAAACTTATCCTAAATTTGAACAACAGGAAACCACAAAAGCCTCGGCTTAAGAAAATTCGTTTTATTTAAAAAACCAACTTGTACTTTTATTTATATATTTTCACTAATTTCTAATTATTAAAATAAGAAATAAAGATTATCACAAAAAATTGAATTATTTTTAAAAACCTTAAAACATGTTACACATCATTTAAACCAAAAATTATGAAATAAGAAATATTAAGAAATTCTATGTCGCGATCTGTTAAAATTAAATTTTCGGGGTCGTTCTTCTTCGCCTCTTTCATGAAGATACAAGGTTCGACAAACCTCTCTGATATCAAGATCTGCGACTGAAGGAATTGGTGTAGAATAATCATCTTGAAAAATATCTGTCGAAATTTTTCTTGGTTTACGTGAATATCTATCTCGAAACGAATAAACACTTGTCCAATTAGGACTTAGAGTCATATTTAATCCAGGATAGATTAAAATTCCCACTAACGCAAGTGAAACAGCTACATGAATGGGTAGCGCCAGCGTCCAATATTTTTGGGGGAAGATAGTTAATCCACAGGCATGTAAGTAATAATCAGGGACCAAAGCCCAGATAAGATAAAGACAAAAGGCTGTTCGACACGAAAGATAAAGGGTGAATCCAAATACGGCTCGACTTGGATTAGGCCCTGGATCTTGTTTTGCTTTCGTCATCTTTTGGTTATTCTCATTGAGAGTATTTATTAGAGTCAGGTGGTCCAAATTGTTCGAATGTTTCACATATTAAAATAACATTCTCCATAAATGATGTTACTCCAACTCTAAGACGACGCGCTTCATTTGCACTGAAGTGTCTAGGATCAATAAATAAAAGGAAAAAAATAATTTTAAATAAAAAAAATAGTAAAAGAGAATTTCCTAATTCTTACACGTCTAGAACTTTGTTATGAAGGAAGAATTCTTTGGTGACTGATGATCTTGGAGGTTCTGGATCTATTCGAAGAACATTATAACAGATTTCAGCCAGACGAGCAGAAGGAAAAGGAATTGTAATTTTACTACAAAAAAAAGAGAAAGAGTATTTATTAGGAAAAAACACTGAAAACAATCTACTACAAACCTAAATGGATAATCTTTTTCATAATCTAGGACAAGAAAATGTTATGAGTATTTCCAACTTCAAATCAGAAGTTCCTAACAGATATATGAGTATCTAAACTGTTTTCATGAATTTGGTAAAGAGAGCTTAGTTGTGTATTAATTCACTTAGAATATAAAAAATTTCATTTCAATAATTTTTGGTAATTTTCTACAAGTGGAAAATAATGAAAAGGTCTCATTTTATGAGAGAAAGAGTATAAACAGAAATAAGATATTACATTTGCATGATTTTACTAATTTACTGTCTTAATTATATTTTAGTAATACAATCTATTAATAATACACACGTTAAAATATACTTACGATTTTAATGTTGGTTGAACCATTTCAGGGATTAAAGTGGTAAGAAAAAAAACATAATATACAAACAAATAAAAAATGAAAGTCAATAATATGGCATGATTTGTGTAGATTAATTAAATCAATCATAAATGCATAACATATATATATTAGCATAAATGAATAAATAACGACAAATATGACAATTCATAAATAAATAAAAAAAAAACAAGATCAACCGAGATGATAACTTCATAATGTAAAATTGTATTATTTTTTCTAAAATGGAATTCCCCTAACCATTTAGCGCGGGTAAATTAAAATAGATTATAAACTTTTATCAAAGGTCAGGTCAGAGGTCAGGCGTCTCGTTCTGAGCGGCAAAAATTTATTTAAATTATATTGGCTACCATTTATTTTAAATAAATGAGGACGGAGTCTAATTGGTTTCAGATGCCGTATAAGATTTCAAAAAAAACTTTTTTCAAAATATTTATTTTTTTTTGTCAACATTTCGATCATTATTCATAGAAATCATTATACTAAAAAATTTTTTCTAAATTTAATAAAACTAAAAGCATTAATGATCAAATGCTCAGGAAAAAATTTTCCAATTTTTTGTATTTTTAAATAAAGAATTTTTGTTACATTTAGCTATTTTTTTAAAGTCTTTTTCTATATCTGAGGCCATTTACTTATTTATTTAAATTAATTGGTAGCCAAATAATAAAATGTAAATGAAACAAATCATTAAGGGAGATAATAATCAGGCCTTTATTAAAAAAGCGGACTTTTCGAAGAACCAATGTCAGGACGTATAAAAGATTCACAATGGTATTATTTCATTTTCATTTATTTTCTTTTTCTATACATTATAAATAATTATTTTTAATTTTTTTTTACAATAAAAAAACTGGGCACACATGGTACACTGCCCTCACTGAATTCACCGGCTACAGTGAATGCATCAAGTAGAGTTACACTAGGGTACACTAAATATTCTGTATGCCAGTTACACTTCTTTTTTCTTCGACTTTGACCAACCATCATAGGATATTTACAAAATACATAATACACTAAGATACTTTATTAAATACATTGGTGTATAAATAATAAAGAAAAATAATACAGCAAATATAAAAACATAAAAGATACGTGTAAATATTAAGTTAACAAAAATAAATCAAATTATAGAAAAAAAAAAACACTTTTTGCACTGGCAATACTTTCTTATTATATAAAATATTTCATAACTAGGTAAGAGAAAGTAAAAATTACCTAATATATTAAAAAAAAATGTTGACATATTCTTACTCCCGTGAATTTTCCTATAGGTGACCATCACATTTAACCTGATCTGCCAGAAGTGAATTTGTATAGAAAATAAGAATAGGACTTGCAAAACATGGTATCATTTAAAGGAAACTTAATTTTTAATCAACAGGAATGAACAAAAGACACTGCTTAAAAAATTAGCTTTATTTAAAAAAATCAGTCTGACTTTCTAGTTATATTTATTACAATAAAAATAAGGATAAAATTATCACAAAAAATCTTATTTAAAGCTTAAAAAACAAATAAAATATTTTACATTTTACACTTAAACTTAATTATTAGAAAGTATTAAGAAATTCTATGTCGTGATCTGTTAAAATTAATTTTTCGGGGTCGTTCTTCTTCGCCTCTTTCATGAAGATACAAGGTTCGACAAACCTCTCTGATATCAAGATCTGTGACTGAAGGAATTGGTGTAGAATAATCATCTTGAACAATATCTGTCGAAATTTTTTTTGGTTTACGTGAATATCTATCTCGAAATGAATAAACACTTGTCCAATTAGGACTTAGAGTCATATTCAGTCCGGGATAGAATAAAATTCCCAATAACAAAATTGAAAATGACAAATGAATAGGTAACGCCAGTGTCCAATATTTTTGGGGGAAGATGGTTAATCCACAGGTATGCAAATAATAATCAGGGACCAAAGCCCAGATAAGATAAAGACAAAAGGCTGTTCTACACGACAGATAAAGTGCGAACCCAAAGACGGCTCGGCTTGGACTGGGCCCGGGGACCTGCTTTGCTTTTGTCATCCTGTGGTGATTATTTATTAGAGTATCTTTTACCCGTACGTATAAATTTTTTATACGTTGTACAGACTAGAACAACGTGTTGCATAAATAATATTATTTCTGCTCTAATATTATGATCTCGGTTCGCAGTAAAATATCTAAGAATAAGAAAAAAAAAATGAAAAAAAACTTAATTTTGAAACAAAAATAAATTAAATGTTAATTATTATACAAAAATAAGTGTCATTTATTGACAATGAAGGTTTGTGGCTTTTATTTTTTTTAATTATATAAAAAACAATTAAAAATCTTACATTTCAAGATATCTACCGTGAACGAAGAATTCTTTGATGAGTGAAGATCCTGGAGGTTCGGGATCTACACTTAATACTTTATAACACATTTGAGACCAGCATGGACAAGGAAATTCAAGTCTGATTTTTCTGAAAAAAAAAAAAAATTTTATATATATATAAAGGGAATTTATTAATAATAAAACTATTTTTTCTCCAGATTTTGGATTCAAAATCTAGAAGCTTAGATCTTAATCATTAACATTTTGAATAATTATTATCAACTTCATGTTAATTTTTTGTTGGTTTTTCCATGATATTTTTAATATAAATAGAAAATTAAAAATTATTAAGAAAATATATTATCTAGTGCTTTTTATATAGTTTATATTACTTAAAAAAAACTTACTGTTTCTTTTTTGGAAGAACAATTTCAGGAATGAAAGAAGTGAGAAAAAAAAGAGACATAATTATTATTGAAATTAAAAATAATAACAAATTAATACTATCCAGGTGATAAATAATAAACAAGGACAAAAAAAAATAAATAAAATAAGATATGAAAGATGACAACTTTACAGAGTAAATTAAAAAAAAAATCAAATTCCACTAAAGATCAAATATTTTTGGCGCGGGTATATTAAAATAAAGCGCCCTGTACCTGTAACAAGAAACCAATAAACTACCATTTTTTTTTTTTAGTAGAAACAAATAATAAATTCACATTCATGAGGGAAAAAATTAATTTGCAAAACAGTAAATATTTATATCGATTTATCTTGGATTAACATAGTGATCTTCAAGGGAGGTTGGGGTGTGTCTGAAAAAATAGATTGAATAAAAAGAGTTGAAGCAGAGTCTATATCCATCTGATTAAAAAATGTAAGGATTTTTTATTTTAAAATAAAGCTAAATATCTCCTAAATATTTTTAAATATGAAAACGGATTATAATTAAGGTTTAACCCCAGAGAAGTAATGATCCTTAGCAAGGTCTTATTTCTTAATCTATTTAATTTATATAAATAAATAAAGGAAAATATAGAATACTTACATATTTTTTATAACATAAAAAATATAAGAAAAAATAAGAATAATTTATTCTTGCATTGACTATTTATTTTTTTTTTTATCTTTTGACACGTATATGATAAGAAAAAGTGAAAATCAACTTGTCTTGAATACTAAATATATTTTCATATAATTTTAGTCGAGCTGGAAAAAAAGGTAATAATAATTTTTTTTTTTTTTTTTGAAACTCTTTAAAAAAGGAAAAACTTGGTTAAAAAAGTTAATTTTTTTTAGTATCGGTACCTTTCTTAAGAGTTGACTTATTAAAAATATGAATGAATCAAAAACTGATTTGTTTAAAATTCCAGTTGTCGATCATAGATGCCGTTTTTCTTGAACGCCTCTGCTGCTGCTGCCATCTCTACACTCTTTATAAGGATTAGGTATTTGAAAGTTACATTTTTAAAATTTTAAACTAGGATTCTACTCAGGAAAGTAGTGGCAATTAAATTAATTTGGTTACCAAAAATCAAATCCCTCTGTGTGCAAGTCAGAGAAAAATTGACTGATCCCTGCCTCCTCTCGACGACTCTTAATCATCGCCCCTGATTATTTTGAACCAAAATCTATGATATTTGAATAATACATAAAGAATACAAATAAGTTAATAAATATATTAAAATGTTAAGTTTAAAATCAACCCCTCGGTGAAATAAAGTAAACTTATTTTATCCTCTTAATCCTAGAAGGTAAAAACTGTTTTCAAATTTTGCCCTTGAAGTGGTTGTTATCAGATTTATTTGCCCTTTTCTCCCAATATAACTCCAAGCTACGACTATTTGCATACTCTGACTATGCACTTTTAACTGTACAAAATGATTAAATTGATATTTGAAATTTTTGTTTGTGTCAAAATACTTGATATGAGCTTACTTTTAATATTTTCTTTATAATTATATTTAAACTATTAAAAAGGTAAGTCTGGAAAATTATTTGGAACGACCCAGGATCTTTTCAAATAAAATTTTTCCAAATAGTTTTCACTAGATCTTTTCTTTAGTATTAAATATTAATTTTCAATATTTAGCTGAATAGGACTCAACGAGTCGTAGTTTTGACATTTTTTGTGAGCTGGTGGATCAATTGATCATATAGCCCCTGGGATCTCCAGCCTATTCGGATCATCGAAGTTGCACCTTTGCACCAAGCGAAGGCTAACTTTGTTTTAAAGTCCATAACTCTGAAAGGTTTTTTTGCTGCTTCACTAAGGACTTAAAACAGGCCAAGATGTCAGACTCAATCCTGGTATAAAAAGCGGCAAACAAGAAAAAAATTTTCACTTTGGACTAATTTTATTTATTATGGATCTGATAAATAGAAATAAATAAATAAATAGGGGAAGGCAGTTTTTCTGGTGTAGTCCAGGGTTTTATGGTTTAGTGATAAGGATAAGGATAGACTGAAGATCCTAGGTTTGACTCCTGGAGGTCATTTGTTCACATATTCATCCAGCAAAAATATACTCACAAAAAATATTATAGAAAATTTCTTCTTTCTTTGCCTTATTTTTATATTATGAGGCCAGTTAAAAAATAAAGAATATGAGAAAAGAAACAAGCCGGCCAACACACAAGACGAGAATTATTGTGGGTGAGACATAGGCGGAAATCGCCCACCTGTGTCTGTATGTGAAAGAGAGAGAGAGAGGAAGGGAGCAGAATAAATCACAGCCTTAGCTTGGGTAACTCGTGGTCGCCATTAGAACTTCAGAATAAAGTAGAAATCTCAATGTCGTTGCTAAATATTAATAATAAAGTCGATAACAAATCTATGAATCTCTTTGAAATTCTTGGTCGAGGTTGTAATAGAATCAAGAAGAAATAACAATATTTACTTATTTACCTTCTTACCTGCTCCCCCCCAACCAGAAAAAAAGTGTTAGACGCCACTCCTACGTAAAATTTTTGGCCCCTGCTGACTATGAAGGAAGCGTTTCATCTTGGATGTTTGGAAATCTGCTCACCTAAGTAGGAGGATAAGGCAGGAAGTGATTTTGTTAAGTTGAGAACGGATATGATATCTGCCCAAAGGGTTAATTTATAAAAAAACTATTGAAAACGTGTAGGGCCTTAGGATAAGATTGTTATTTTCTAATTACGTATATTTTTCATAATTAACAAAAAAAAAGGGGAAGTTAAGAAGTGGCATTTATAAATAGATTGTTCCTGTCAAGCAGAATCTTAAAATAGGCTCATGGCAAAATATAATCGAGAGATGCGTGCTCCCTATCGCTATCATTCTTCATTCATAGATTGTATCACTTATCCCCACCCCTTCTGCCTCTCGCTACTCACTTAGGAGAGTTCTAGTAGAGTAATCTCTCTCTCTCTCTCTCCCATACGTCATATCCGGTGGCGTCATGTGACAGGAAGTAAGGCCGGCGCATCCGCCGCTCAAGGAGCACCAGGCAGCAACGTCAACGTGGAGGGGGAAGCTTCGAGGAAGGAGGGACAGGAAAGGAAGGAGACCCCCACCACCACTACCTCCCCTTACTCCCTTTGGGCTCTAATCGAGGAGAAAAAAGAACCAGCTCGATTTGTCTTTATAGCTCTCTCTCTCGCTATGTCTGTGTGTACGTGTATGAGAGAGAGAGAGAGAGAGATGTTAGTGCACATTTGCTCATTAGAGGATATCCTGTCATTTAACTTCGAAGAGAGGAAAGATATATTTTCAATTAAGAATTAGAAAATTTTAATAAATAATTTTAATAATTATACATGTAAACGTCCTTTTATTTATTTATACTAAAATTAAATAACTAACTCCACTTGCCTTTTGAGATTAATAAATAATTTCCCCTAGTGACATGTGATTAGAGGCTGTAAAATTCCGCTGGGTCGAATTTATATTCCTCTGATCTTTGGCATAGTAGGACAGATTGATTTGAGACGTACTGTGAATTGCTGTGCGATATTAAATGTATTATTATTATCGGCGTTTTAAGGAACTTAGAAATTGATCATTGTTGAAATAACTGATTCCCACTCAACCCTTTTTTGTTCTTTCATATTCGAACCCTCTCTCCGCCTGGACGAATTTACTTGAGATTTCTCTTATATCTCTGAAGATATAGTAGCCTATATATTAAACCTCTTTCAGGACAGGTAGATAAGGGTGCTGGAAAATACTGGTTCGAGTGCAGAGGGCGTTACTCATGCCCACTCAACCTCATCACCTCCCATTTATTATTATTTATCTCTACCCTGGGATTTATGTTTATTTATTTGGCAACCCAAATGACAAACTGGATTTTTCGATTAATTGTTCTAGAGGAGTCCGGTAGCAATCGAAAAATCCACTAGTGAGTCGTCATTTGGTCTAATTTCCAGCAAACAAAAACGACCTAATTTCTATAAGTCATGCTATATTTGTCGGAGTTTTACAATCAATTAAGAGTTGGGAAAATTTAGTAACCACACGATTGTGGCAAGGTCAAATTTGAAATATTAAAATATAATATCTCCTAAATTATTAACTTAAGAGAAATAATATCATATTATCCATAATAATAAAATATATATATAATTCTTTTAATCATCATATTGAACATTTGTTTGAAAAAAAATGTGTTAATATTTCGGTAAAGTTAAGAAAATCTGGTTTGAACTTCAAATGAAGTGCCACTTCGGCTCAATTTAATTTGAATGATCCTAATGATAGGTCAATGATATGAATAATTATTTGGTAAGACAAATTAGACTATTAGATAAAAAATGATAAATTTAAAAATTTTTCTATCATCTTTAGTTGATGATAGTTTAAAAGTAGTTTTAAAAAATTATCATCAAAATTAAAAAAAAATGATTTTATTCTCTTCTTTCGGAGGGGAGAGAGTCCTCTCGATGTACACTTCGAATTGCCTCCTCCTACCACTTCCGCTACCAGCAATGCCATTAATTATTAATGTCTTTATCATATCATATTAATATTAATAGTAATGTATAATAAGAAGACTGAGTCAACCTGTCTATATAAAATTGTATAATCATCATTTTGTACAACTTTGAAAAAAATTTTATCTGAAGATATATTTTTTCATATGAAGACAAAATTACCGCTCAGCTGAGAGGTAGAAGTCTTGATTCATATTCTAGGAGTAAATAATTAAATTAATTTAAATTATTTTGACTATCAATTTCAATAAATCTAAATGTTTTCAGATGACGAAAAATATTTTTTTAAATAATAAAATTTGCTCTTATCAACGTCGTAGACAGAATATTTTTTCGAAGGAAGGAGGGGGGGAGGGGCTATAAATATCATTTATATCACTATGAAGGAAGTTTTATTTAATATAATATTAAAACAAAGTTATTATCATTAAAAAGACTGATGTCTGCAGAGGTTTTTGAAAGTGAGTTGACTTTAGGTCTTGATGAGGACGCGATGCACGTTCGAAACGTCGATGAGAATTAATAGTACTATTTTATTGGCTGCCTACCTCAAGTTACTTTTAAAGTTATTATTGTATAATGACAAAAAAAAAAATGAATATTGCGATTTGAAAAGGAACATTCTAGCAAAATATTTATATCTCTAATTTAAAATAAATTCCAAAGAATATAAATAATATTTAGTAATTATTTCTAACAGCGTTTAAAAGTTTATTTAACAATATATTCCCCCTCTATTATTTTTTTTTAATTTTGAGGGAGGCAATTTGCACACACACACAAAATAGTTTCTATTACTATTTTATCGATAGAAGTGAAAACTGAATAATACGACATATGATAAAAATGTAATTGAACACCTTTGAGGAAATTTTTATAATAATTCCCATTTCCTGTTGATACATCTGATTATTCATAAAAATATTTAATAGAAGCAAATATTTTTATCTCAAAATAATAAAAAAAAAAAATATAGGTTGAAAGGATAAGGAGGAAAGAAGGCCGCTCGTTTCATGATGTCATTGTTGAGAGGGGCAAAGTGATCCTTGGGCACTTAGCCTTAAAGTGGAAATTATTTTACAAAACAATAAAAAATTATCATCAAAATTAAAAAAAATGATTTTATTCTCTTCTTTCGGAGGGGAGAGAGTCCTCTCGATGTACACTTCGAGTTGCCTCCTCCTACCACTTCCGCTACCAAAAATAAAATTTTTCTTTCTACAGTCATTAACAATAAATATTTGGAAATATAATTTTATCTAAATCATGGCTCCTTAAGTGGGGGTCCCAACCCTCAGGGAGTCGCGAGAGGGCTCGAGGGGATGTTTTGAGCACATTATTTGATTAATGATTATAAAGGACATTTCAAAACAATAAAAAAAAAAATTTATCTTATTTGTACAAAAATTTGACTATTGAGAGGGGATCGCGAT
>JAAAKE020109674.1:0-16938 GCA_010014785.2 Anisolabis maritima
AAAGCCCTTAAAAGAGATTATTATATACATTGATAGTGATATATATATATATAGGATGCTCTAAAATTTCAACCCCCCTTTGACGTGAGGCGAGACCTCTACCTCTGCACTAGGGGCCAGAGCCAAAATTACTCATTTAATAATAATAGATAGATAATTATAGGATTTAAAAAGATTTATATTTTGCTATCATGGCAGTAATTTCTTCTGTTTCCTATAGGATTCTTAAAAATTACAAGACTCCCAATTTTTGGACTGATAACGATTAGTACATTTCAAAGAAAATCTACAATATAATTGATATATAATTTTTAATTAAAATTATTAGAGCGAATTTTGATAAAATGGGAAAAACTAAAAAGTACTATTACTTTTCCCAAAGTTAAGACCTAGCACAATCGAATCCGCACCAGAAATAATATATATACCAAATTTCATTAAAATCGTTAGAGCGGTTTTCGAGAAAAAATTTATCTATATATATGTATACTTACATACATACACACTCACAAGAATTGCACAAGTTAAAATTTAATTAACTAAGAAAATATGGGCTTCAATGAACAAGGAAAAAAGGAGCAGGCAGTCAAAAGAATAAGTAGCCTCTAATAAGTAATTGATTGCTCCTTTTTCTTTATTGTTGATATAACAGCCCTTGTATGGATTCGCATTAAATTATATGCATGCCCTTTTCCTGGTGCAGAGCTAGAAAGTCTGGCTTCGTGTACCAAAAGTCAGTAGTT
Source organism: Anisolabis maritima (assembly GCA_010014785.2). Classification (NCBI taxonomy): domain Eukaryota; kingdom Metazoa; phylum Arthropoda; class Insecta; order Dermaptera; family Anisolabididae; genus Anisolabis; species Anisolabis maritima. Next base: position 744 of record JAAAKE020109674.1, read on the forward strand.
CGTCTTCAGTTCTGAGCGACAAAAATTTATTAAAATTATATTGGCTACCAATTAATTTAAATAAATAAGAACGGATGTCTCCGATGCCGAAAAAGTCTTTAAAAAATATGCTTCGAGTAAAACCTTATGGTACAGAGTCGATTCCCAGTGACAGCACATTTTTTTTAAAAGAAATGTTACTTGTTTATTTAATTTTTAAAAGTCTTGGAACATTTTAATTACTATGCATATCAAAAATAAGTAAACAGACTGTATCCTTTATTTCGCCCTAATTAATAATTAGGAGAGCTACATAAAATCCGAAATTAGTAAATTCCATAGAATATAAACTATGAAATTTGGTGAATTTGGTTTTTATGCAGCTTTTCTAATTATAAATTAAGACTAAATACAGTTTGTTTAGTTATTTTTGATACGCATAATAGTAGTTAATAGGGAACTAGCCCCTCAAATGAAATTTGACAACCTGTATTGAAATTTAATAATTTTGAATTGTATGTAGCTCTTCTAATTATTAATTGAGACTGAAGCAAAGATACATGTCTAATTTATTTGCAGGGGAGAGTATATTATTTAAGGATTATATTATTCAGATCTTTTTATTTAAATCAAATTATACCCGTATTGACTTAAATAAATTTTCATCGGACTGCCTGGGATCCTAACCCTGGCTTTAAGATTATCAATATTGACGCGCCATCAATACCTCTAACCTCCTGGTTATGGCATGGGGGTTGTTTGATTATTTTTTCTAATATATACTTCTCTTAAGTGAAACCTTTTCATATTTTATTTGCATAATAAATTGGATTGCGATATAAAAAATTATAAATGTTAGGTTATATAAAATTTCATGTAGTTTATGAATATATATTCTCAAGTTTAAAGTTGGGCTTAACTTAATTAAAATCTAATCTTTACACAAACTCGCTCACCCTCTATCTCTGTAGTGAATAAATTAATCTTAGGTAAGAAATTTAATGGATTAATTTCCCTGATTATTTTTTCTAGATCAACAAACTTTGTTTGAGATATGATTTTTATACACGAAAATTTCACGAATAAATATATTTATATGAATTGAGCCTATTAAAAAAGTTTGTCTTTTGCCTTGGGCGCCTATGCTAATAGGGATGAAGGAATTTAATCTTTGGGTTAAAAAAATTTAATTTTCAAGAAACCTAAAAACAAAACTTAAAAAAATAAAAGAAAAAAGTGTTAGAGTGAATATAAATAGTAATCGGTTCATTATTATGGACTGGAAGTGGCAAAATTAGTCAAATTATAAATACATCAAAAAATAAACAATCAATTTATAAAATATATAAATATATAACAGGATTCAAAACAATATCAATACAATAAAGAAAAAATATACATATATAAAAATAGAGATATGTGAAAAGGGAGGAAGTCAGCCGGTAGGGTAGTCTCTATCGAAAGAAAACTCCCAAAATATGAGACGTTTCGGTTTTAATTAGATAATGCCATCATTGGAGCCGAAACGTCACATATTTTGGGAGTTTTATTTCGATAGAGATTACCCTACTGGCTGACTTCCTCCCTTTTCACATATCTCTTATCTCTGTACAGCCAACCATCTCATCGAGAATATATATATATATAAATTACTTCAACCAAGCGATATAAATAAATATGCCTGGGTCATTGTATCGTAAATAATTATATTAAATATATCGTTATGGCCTCAAATGCCAAAGAGACTAAAAAAGAAATAATTTTGGATTACAATATCATAAATAAAAGAAAATAATTTTTAAAATGAAATCAATATAATTTATTTAAATTATATTGCCTACCAATTAATTTAAATAAATAAGGACGGAATCTAAATGGCCTCAAAGACTTAAAAAAAATTAGAATATTAGAATTTTAATATTGCATGCCTTGAGATATCTGTTAAGCGAATTTATGACTACAAACTAAGGGATTTGAGAAAGTATTTAGAGTTAAAGTTTTGTTGAAATCAGAAAATTTTTTTTTTGAAAATGAATACTCTCTATTAGTTTATAAAATTTTTGTATATTTTAAAAATTCCGAAATCTTTTGATGGAGGTGGGGAAAGACGTAACTTCTGCGAATATAGTCGCTGTTTACGCTAGATACGCCTATTCCATGAATTCAAATTACTTTATCAATATTCAATGTAAATCAAAGTGAAAAAAAAAAAACATTAGAAAAAATTGGTTTCGTTAGATTTCCAATAAAAGTTGAAGAAGAGGAAGAAGAAGAAAAAAGTCAAATGTAATAAAATTTAACGTTTTAAAACAGAAGACAAGGGAGAGAAGGTGGGTGGGGGGATAGCGCAAAAAGAAGGAAAACGTGGTGTAGTTATTTGGTTTTTCCAGACACGTGCCTGCTTTATTCGACTTTTTCTTAATCCTCCATCATTTATTCTTGTATAGCCCCTGGGTTCTCTCTCCTGTTCCTTGCTTCCGTCTCTCTCTCTCCAACAGGCACGTGTCACCATATCCTCGTCCAACGCCAATATTACTAGAATACTAAACAAAACGACGACCGAAACGTTTTTGACTACTTTTTCACAAGAATAAATCTATCAAAAAAAAATTCAATAATTCATTAAATAGAAATTTTCCTTTTTTTTTTTAATCACAAAATATATATCATTGACTTCACATTTTGAATATTTCAAGAAATAAAAAAATTTCAGGTCGAATATTTTATGAATAAATAGTTTTAATTTTGGTGGTAGTTTTTAATTTAAGATGAAAATGAATCAACTGAGTAATAAATAAAATGTCAACGATTCGATCGCTGGTCGCGCTTTTCTTCAGAACAGTCATATGACAAATGAATTGATTGCTAGTATTTATATATATTCATTTATTAGAAACCTTACAAACAAACACAGAATTATGTCAACTAACAATATAAAATTGGCAACGAATTTATTTTATCAAGAAAATATTTAAATCTTAAACATCTCTAATTTTCTTTTGACATGTTCTGAAGATAAGAGAAATAAACTATATTTATTTCGTCTTGGATGACTCCTTTTCATCTCATTTCAAGAATTTTTGAAAAACCAGAAAAATTAAAGAAAAATATATATTAACTAGAAATAAAAATTTTGAACTAGAGAAGTAGCTTATATATTTGTAGATGTGAGAAATAATAATCCAAAAATAAAATGTACCCAGTATATAGTCTACAAAAATTCACGTGTTTGCTACTTCTTGGATAAAAACAAAATGAATATTATACATTGATAAATGCCCACTAGAGAAACGAAATTTCAAAAAAAAAAAAAAAAAATTAATTAGAAAAATATAAGGGTGTATACCGGACCGCCCCCTCCCCCTCCCCAAAGCCGAAAAAATTTTTAATAAAATAATGAAAACAAAATACAAAAATTATCAATTTAAATTGAATTTATAATAACCAAAATAATATAAAAACCAACTCTAAAGAAAAAAATTTTATATGCAGCCCGTCTCTCCTAAACGAAAACCCAAGCTGTACTATAGTAGTATAGTCTATAAAATAAAATAAAATAATTCTATCTCGTAATATAAAGTTAAATAGATAAAGTAGTTGGACCAGTTAATATTGTGTTTGATAATACATTAATAGTTTTAAAAGACTTAATAAGGTCTGAAAAAGAAAAAAAGCCCTAAAAGCATTGATAAAACGGGTTATTCAAGTAATTTAGAAGAACAAAAAAAAATAAACGTGCCCCAGTTCAATGAAATTGAATTTTATTTTCAATATCATTATTTTATTGCCTTTGTAAATACTTATTAAGTCATCACTTAAATACAAAAGATAGATTGTTAATATAAACGAGATGAGGAAATTATAATTTTTTTTTTTTACCTAAGATGTCAGAAATGATATAAATAACAGGAGGGGGAGGAGAGGGGAGAAAGAAAGAGAGAGGAGCTTAAAAAATGAGCTCTTAAGAATATCCCGCTAACGAGATGAATAAAGAAGGAAGGTGAGTTTATTGCCTTCACTTTCATTCGGAAAATAAACTTGATAATTTTTATCACTTAAATTATACAAAAGAAAAAAAAAGAAGAATTTTACGTGGCTACTTGCCAAAAGTGAGGCCAATATGCACTATATAATTATAATTCATTTTTTTTATACCTGAAGGCGAAAATTTTTCCAGCTCAATTGCTTTTTAAAAACCTGGTGAAAATATATATAATATATAATATGAATACTCTGCGAGGAAAGGGAGTTGCTGTTACATCCCGTCCTTTGATAGGAATTTAAAGAATGATCCACTCTTGGCAAGGAGTAGGCTACACATTGGTGTTAAGAGTCCCTCCGCAAAATAGGACATCTTCCCTAACATAGATAAGGTTGAAAAGGTTGGAAAAGACCGGGTGGAAAAAGAGAAGATAGCTAGCTCGAAATGTATATAGGAGGAGAAATTAGAAATAAAAAATCAAGTAACTTCACCGGGTACCAATAAATGGCTAAAGTCAGAGGTCAGCTGAGTTTGAGGTGTGCGTCCCTGGGCACAACCTCAGATAAATAAACGGGAATCCCGGGCCTATACGATCCAAATAAAAGAAAATAATATGAATAAAATATATTACATTGGCTCAAAAAAATTGAAATTTCAAGAACGGAGAGAGAGAGAGAGGGGGGGGGGGACTACTGACTCCTAGATCATGAAGCAAGAACTCTACTTCTGCTCTATTGGAGAGGGTCTGAAGTTAATATTAAAATGACATCATTAGCTGATTAGTTAAATTTTTTTAAATTTTGTGCGTGTGAATAATCTCTAAGACCTTATTATTAAAAAAAATCTCAAGACATCAATTTACAATTTTTTTCATTTTATTTAAACCCATAAAAATAAAATTTAAAACCCAAATAGAAAATGAATGATGCATTTTCCGCTCACTCAAGGTCAACGTTTCGGTCATAACCATTTCAAGGTTATATATACATGTGCCCTCTTTTTTTTTCCCCTTTTTAGCAATTTAGAGAAGAGAGTGTATGACCGAGACCTTAATAACACGAAAAAGGAAAGAGAAGGGATGATATCTAGGAAATTGTTTTCTACCCCTTGGTGCATTTGAAGCCCTGCCCCGAATGGCACGAATGGCAGGGACATCCCTTCGCACGTTCCAAAGGGATCTCCCTAACATTTTCTATAGATCAGCCGCCCCTTTTTTTTCGGGATCGTCCTATCCTACTCTGATGCTTGATTGCTCCTTCTCAACTTGATATCTCCTTCCAATATTTCCTTCGATTTTTTCCATTTCTCTTTATTTTTTACATACTTTCCAAAAGATTGAAGAAATAGTATATACCAGTTAGGGGAAACAAGAATGGAGATAAGTAAGTGACTTATTCTTGTCCAACCAATTTCAAGAATCTTTAATAATAAGAATAGCAAGAGCCAACTAAAACTTTCTTGTTGTATATATTATACAAATCTTAATCTTAATACAGATGTATAATCAAGGGGGGAGGACAATTCCCTTCAGATCGACTTGAGTTGGCAAAAGAATCTCTACTTTCCCAAAAAGAAAAAGGTCGAACGATTATGACACTTGACATACAATTATAGTTTTGTCTTTGAGATTCCCACCTACACCCCTGAACACATCGTCCTTTCTAGAATAATATAATAATGCTAAGTTTCATAATTTTATTAACTAAATGTAAAATTTGATCTAGGCTCGTTTAAAGTTTTATAGAGCTTTATTGTCTACGCTTATCACTACCTAATAAAAAGACAAGGATTTTCCGGTTTGTTTTATTTTGAAAATTAAAAAAAAATCCAATTATTCCCCTTCAGAATGATTGCTAATTCTTAATCAAAATTAATTATAATCTCTTCGCTACTTGGAACATTTTTGCTAATTAAAAAAATATCAAAATATGTTTATTGATTCCTGAGTTAATAATAATAGCTAATCTTGATCAATATAAAGAATAATCTTTTACTTTACAAAATTCTCTAAAATTTGAAAAAAATCCCATGATAAGATATAAGATAACTCGTTCCAAAGTAAATTGTGCCTCCCATCCTAAAAGGACGGAGAACTCTCAATATAAATTATGCCTATTTTAAACTCTCCTCTGAAAATTCTTTATCCATGACAATGAACAAATCCCTTGATTATCCGTCCTTTGGATAACAAGTTGATCCAATTAAATCAAATCAAAAAATGAAAATTGTTAAAAAAATAAAAACTAAAATTTTATGATTTGCTCCGGCTACACCCATTCTAAAATGTTCTTTTATACGGTTTTAAAATTTTTTATTTTCTTTAGAACTTTCAAAATTCAGTATATAATATAATATTGGCTCTAAAAAATTCTCCTTTTAATTATTTTATGTTAAAACATCCTTAATACATTTCCTTTCTATAATTTTATAAATAATAAATAAAAATATTTCATTTTTTTGTTTGATTTTAAACTATTTTCATCTATTTTAGACTTAAAATAATGCATTCAATTATTTATTTCTTTAAATTTGGAGATTAATTGTTTAGAAATGTTTGAACCAATAGGAATGTTGTCACGTGACTCCTTTATTTCGATTGTTTAGCACCAGACGCCTGTCTCTTCGCCATGTTGCTCAGCTCCCAGTAGCAGCTCAGCCATGGAGCCCTCAACATCTAACATCTTTTCGCTGCTTCATCAAAAAAAATGGCGTCGAGACGCTTCGAGTGATGGCATCACGATTATCCATAAACGATGCCTAATCTTCCTCAAATTCCATTTTACAATGTATTCCAACCTTCATTTCACATCTCCAGGTATTTTCCTTCAAATTCAATCCTTTTATTATTTATTAATTTGTCAATAATGAGGGGAGGATGATTTGTATGGGCGAAGCCTTTGTTTGAAATGGTGAGGGGGGGAGGAGGGGATAGGGAGCTGAAAGTTTTTTAAAATGCATTTTTCTTTTGGAAAACAAAATTATATATTCTCTAATGCATTCAAAAAAACTCTTTATGTATATGGGGGTGTCGTTTCTCTCTCTTTCTCTCATCCATCTGTATAAGTAGCCACTACCACTATTGAGTGATCGAGAATGTTCGGGCGCGTTCGGTTATCTTCGGGCTCCTCGCCGACTGTTTGCCTTGCATAGTTTGGGTTTAGTTTTGGCTTCAGACAAGTAGTCTATGGAGCTGCCAGCGATGAAATTATTTCAAAGGCACAAGGAGGAGAGAATGGATGCATACCAGATCTAAAATATTCGAAAATGACAAAAGTATTTTATTAAAATATTAAAGAATATTTTTACAGGGCAATTCTATAACAAAATAATTTATAATTAAAAAAATACAAATTTTTAACTAAATGAGTTCTGAATAATGGTAATAATAACCAGTTCAGGTGATGTGATAACATTTTAGGAACATATTCAATCGGTGTAATCAGATCAATCCTTCAGTGAATAAACTGTTTTTATCAAAAATTTATTATTTCTGAGGTGGGAGCTGTACCCTCTGAAATTAGTTTTTTCATTTGATTTTATTCAAATGTGAGATTTTGCTTTTCCTTGATATAAATAATTAAACACACCAGGGGAAGCGACCACCATTCGATTTATCATTTGAGATTACGCTTATCCTTGGTATAAATAATAGAAAAAATGAATTCAAACACTTCAGGAGGAGAGACCCTTTAAAAATTAATTTTTTTTAATCATTAGATTTTAAAAATATTTAATATAAATGAAATAAAACACTCCAAGAAGCCCCAAGAGGGGTTACCCTGCAAAAATTTGCTTTTACATTCGAATTTAATAAAATTTGAGGATTAAGCTTGCCCTTTATAAATAATTATTGTCCCCGGATATATTTTTGAACCTTTTTGCGTTATTCCAAATAGAATAAATAGAATAATTTTTTTTCTTTTTGTTTCAGCATTTAGTTCATTGATGCAATAAATGTTCAAGTGTTATTTTAGAAGATGATTTAGTAGAAAACATGAAGAAGATTTAGATTAAAACGCCTCAAAGCATTAAGTAATTTTATTTTACATATTTTTATGTTATCAAAAAATAATAATTTTTATTTTATAAATTATTAGGAGTTTCATTGGATTTTGTTTGGATTGTTTTAGAAGAATGAATCCAATTTTTTATTTTTTCGATTTAATAACATCAAATTATTGGAAATACTACAGTTCGAAGTATGCCCTCAACTTATTCATATTGTAAATTATATATCGTGTGGACTTTATATAGTATTTACAATAATTTAAATTATTAGTTAAATAAAGGATAAAAAATCAGGATTCATTTGAACACACAATTGAATTTTCCTTTTTCATATAAAAGATATTGAATTTTTTCTTTTTTTTTAGATCACGTTCATCCATCCTTCTAGTGTGCAGTACAAGGGTCATCTTAAGAAGTCATTTGATGGAGTATCAATATCAGCCTTGAAAACTGTAAGTCAGCATTTAACGAGGATACAGATTTTAATAAAGATTCAAAAAGCTTTACTCTTTCCCCTGTGCTTGAGTATTTCGTAAATTTTTCCACAGATAGCTAAAAACAAGTAGTTTCCAAATGGAAATTGCTAATATATAGTTGAAGTTTATTTAGTGTCAAGAACACATAACTAAAAAGTAAAAATCAGAAGATTAGATTATCTTATCTATCGCTTACAAGTATCAAACAAATCTTATTTGAAATTGCTATAATAAAAGAGCCCTTTCCTAAATTTCTTTCAGCTCAAAAATATAAAATTTAGACACTCATTTCCTTCTCCTTGATTTTATTGTTAACAATAATTCTTCTTTTAATAATATAAAAAAATCTCTATATTGTGCTCTCAAGCACATAGCTAAGAGGGAGAGGGATGGCCCAACCTACTAGCTTTCCATTTCAGAGAAATGCTATTATAATATTACCTCTGCCTTAAAGTATCTGTCTATAAATGTATAAAAGAAAAAGGAGAATTTTAAGTCTCATTAAAATGAGTTTTAGTTTCTAGAATGGTATAGATAATTTGGGCAAGGAGGGGGACACCTAGATATAAATTTTTACTTTCTGGTTAATATACTTTTTTCGGCAAATCATGCCAGAGGCTCGTCCTCACCTCTATTGATATTTTAATTAGTTTCTCTTATTATTTATAATCCTATAATATCACAGGTAGCCAGTGATTATGATTTTTCTAATAAATAACTCTCTGAAATTTTTTCATAGCATTTGAAGTTAAAATACAAACTTATTTCAAATGCTATGAAAAAATTTCTTCTATAAAAATCTCCAGATGAATAGATTGATAAATAGTATTTTCATTCTATAAAGAATAAAAAAAAACATTTTTTTATTCATCAAAGTAAATATCTAACATACGGTAAGGGTCACCTGGTCGAAAGCAACAAGGTCGGGCAGTAGGTAAATAAATTCTGCTATAAATTAACAAATTTTTTTATTTAAAATTCTTAAAAGGAATGCCTCTGACAGGCGAATTTTTTTTGCATAGGGGGAGAAATGTTTCCTTCTCTCTCTTGATCTCGCTCTTTCACTTTGGCTGCCTATTATCAATCAACTTTTTTTTTGCTTTTTCCGAGGAAACCACCCCTCCAGTTTCACTGCTCCAAAGAGAGAGAAAGAGAGAACTAAGCCAAGGGTTTTTTTTTTTCATTTATAAATGCCAAATAATTGGCAAAAAATCAATGCTCTAATTGGAATACCCTTATTATCTATCCTTAATAGGCAATTATAAATAATTTATCTATAAAATGATTTTTATAATGGTAATTACATTTTAGTAATAGTTACCAATAAAATAAATAATATATTATTATCGAAGTTACTCCAAGTTATCACAGGAAATTCTAATTAAAATTATTTGTAAAAATTAAACAGAGATTTTAAAAAAATATAATAAAAAATAACTTTTTTAAATGAAATGAATATAATATGGATGAAGCCGAGTCATACTAAGGATTGTTCTTGCGTTGGTGCAAATTAGAATCGTCGCCTGTAAATAATATACATATCATATTTTTATTATTTTGGGCGCATTCGACTACATTGATCATTTGCAATAATATCATATTAATGAAGTTAGTAGTGATCGACTACTCCTGTGTTCTTAAAATTTTGTATCCCTGACTTGATGAGGGCAGGTGTTCTGGCTCTTTGAAATGGGACGTTGGTTCTTGCCTATTCAATTTTTTATAATTTCCATAAAAAAACTTTTATTTATTTAAATTAAATTAATAAAATTAAATTTTTTGTTTCGAAGATTTAAATACGGGCAGACTGTTTTGCTTTTTATGTAAAGGCATAGACCGAAAGGAGAATGTTCTCTCATTTGACAAATTTGGTGAATTTAAAAAAGTCTAAATTTTGGTGGAAATTTTGACATTCTCTTCCTTTTCCAAATGTCTGAGCTACGCCCCTGTGAGAATATTTTTAAAAATTTTTATTTTAGGCTTTCATTATACAATATTTTGGAAAACAATCAATCCTTTTCTTTTTGTCCTATATTTCACTTTATATTTAAAAACCTTAAATGAACCTCTAACCTATTATAAAAAGAAAAAAATGGTCTAATATTAAAAAAAAAAGCTGCAGGTTTTTTTCTGAGATAGGAAAATAAAGTGGAGGCGTCAAAGGCGGCAGAGGCGGCGGCGGTGGTGGCAAGGAGGGGAGTATCGAGTATAGGGGTGGGGAGACACCCTCTCTGTGTGCCGTTGCCATAGCAACGGAGCCACATGCGAAGGGTGGCTTCAGTCTCTCTGGCGATGTCAGGCCCAGGGTTCAGCCACCGCTGTGAGCCCTTCGCAACGCAACACAACCCTGGCTAGAAACTCTAAACCCTACAGTTGGTTGGTTGCTTTGCCTGGCTTGGCCAAATGACCATTTATTTATTTACTTAATCAATTAATAGGGTTAGGTTTATTAATAAAAACAAATATTTTTGAAAGTGGGCTTTAACATTCACGTTATATAAATAATATATTTTGCCCCTGCCCCTTGGAACAGAGACAAGAATTTGGGTTCACGACCTAAGTCGCTTCCTGAGCAATAAAATATTTAAAATAATTGACTACTAACTAACTTAAATATATTTGGAAGGATAACGGTAATTGTCAAATCAATGTAAAATTTATCAGAAATGTCTCTATGGCCTCGATGCTCAAAGAAAAAAAAATAAATATATATGTTTTTGAATCGAAGATTTGTTCATGTACACAAATAAAATGCGTATTTTTATACTCCCATATAATTTTAACGAATAGTGCCCAGCGGTTCTCAACCTTTCAGAATTTGAAAACCAACTTTCGATATCAGTTTTAATCACGTTTTAATCTTTCTTTTTTTGAAGCTTAATATTTTATAATCTACATATAGGTTTTTACCAATATTTTTTTTTATTCTTAAAGAGGCACTGATTGATAATCAGTACCTAAAAGAATCAACTTAATTCTTTAAGCAGGAGATATAAATAAAAGAAATTCAGCTGTTTTGAGATGAAAATTTCATTCATTTCATTGAATAAAATTTACAAGATGCAATTTTTCTTCTGACTTCTCAAATTCGATTGACGTTGCTTGTCATATCATGCCTCTGGCGACAGGCTTGGATATAAATATAGACAAAAAAAAACATTGGGAAAGCGATATTACTTTGAGCACCTTAAAAAAAAAGAGAATAAAAAAAGAAACAAGCACTATCAAATAGTTATGGGAATATTCTTCAAAGGAAAAATATTTTTTTCGATAAATTAAATAATATCTTAATATCCAGTGGTGGCATAGCTTAAGGCGGGATAGTTTGAAAATTTTGTTCTAGTTACAAAATAAGATGTATTTTTTACTTTCTTACTACACTCGGCGTTACATATAGTTATATAATATATATTAATCATTATTTTTTTCGAAATTAGAATCCCAATAAAGTGCAGTTCCTGAATCCAAGAGAAATTTAGATAATTTTATCGGTGTGTTTATGTGTGACAGAACGAAAAAAATTTCATATATAAACTTTTTTTTTTAAGTCTTTTCGGCATCTGAGGCCATATAGACTTTAAATGATATAGAATATATTTTCCTATACATTTAATCCAGCCAGATTTATTTATATCAATCGGTATTCAATTGATTTAAATAAATTTTTATTGGCATGCCTGGGATCCGAACCCACACCTCTTGGCTTTTTTAAGGTTATCAATAGTGACAATGTCAGAATCTTTAACCTCTCGGACACGGGGAGATATAAACTCTTTAATGAATAACCAAAGGGAAACAACAACTTTTGGCAACAATCAACCCACCCGAAGGCTTAAAGTTCAAATCTAAAAAATCAAAATATCTCATCTATCAACTATAATATTCAAAATACAAAATTGTTCTTTTCATTGTGAATAATTTTTGTTTGAAAAAGTTTTTTTATATCTTTTATCTCTTTAGCGTCCTCAAAAGATAATAAAAAGAGTAAAAAAAATTTTTTTCAAACAAAAGATATTCAAAGTAATAAATATATATGGGTATTTTTTCACCAAAGTTGAGCAAAAATTTGGATTTTTCTGGATTCATCTTCAAATAACAAACTACTTCGTCTGGTTTGATCATGTTTTATAATATTATGTAACATTCTTTCACTTATTTTTTGTTTAATAAAGATTATATTTTATAGAAGCTTAAATCCATTTAAGGGTTTTGATGATAGTACTCCCCCTTCCCCTCCAACATATGTTGAAATAATAAAAATATTTTTGAATTTTTTATTTGTTCCCGTATGAAATTTAGAATTTTATTTCCACATTTGGTTCTATGTAACTTAAATTTCTCTTTATTTTTGTTTTCAGTTTCCTTTTTAACTGGTAATAAATAAAGCCAATAAATCCCAATAAAACCTTTAAGAATATGTAGGCTAAATAAAAGTAAAATAAATTTCATATCTAGTCGTCTTTTGCATATGAAAATCTACCTAATATAGTTAATGCGGTTAAAAGCTCATATATTTTATAATTTGAATTTAAATAATCCAAGACTGGGTTATCTATTTAATAAAATTGGGAAAAAAATAATTTATATATCCTCCTCTTAATTTGGTTTTTATTAATTCCAATTAAAGATATAAATGTTGTGTAAAAAAATTTTGCAAAAAAAAAGTTATTACAAAAATTTACAGAGCCACGATTCTATTAATTTTCTATTAGCACCTTAAACTTTAAAAAATTTTATAAATTTTTACAATTTTTTTTTTTTGCCATTTCAGACCATATAAATAAATAAATAAATTTATTTATTTACGACCTGCTTAGAGGCACAAGTCCTCGGTGGCTAGGTCCAATAAAATACAAATACAAATTTATAAGTTACATAACACAAAACAACAAACAATTAACAAAACAAATCCAAAAAAATACAAAAAAAAAAGAAGAAATGTATGCTCATTAACAAATAATATGTTCATACATTTCCATCGAAAGAAAAAGATAAAAACATAATGAAACATTGCGCAATAACCCGTGATCAGGAGTAAACGACGCATTAGCCATCCCGACATTCGCCTTAAGGTGTTATGGAAAACCTGGCCAACCTTAACAAGGATGATACGACCTCAAACTACCTGAGCTAATCTCGGCGCTTGAGAACAAAATAAAATTATTAATAGAATGGATGATGGAAGCAAGAATCTCTAAGCAGCCAGGTAGTTTAAATAAAATAATTTTTATTCTTCAGTGCTAACAAAATCGTCAAAAGAATATCGATGTTAGGTGTTTTATTTTTACATAATGTTTGTATATGTTTCTTTTGGGCGAATGCGCCTTTGGCAAACAATTTTATATTTACGAGTGATGGGCCACTTGGATTGCACTTAATTTGATCTTTATTAATTCCAATTAAAGATATGAATGTTGGGGTGTTATAAAAAATTATGTATAAATATTAAACATGTACAAACATGTAAAAAAACAAACATCAAACAGAATTCTTATGACAATTTTGTTAGTCCTGAAGATGAGTGTAACATCAGTAACTAAATATAAATTGTTTTATTTAAACTACTCCGCTGCTCAGCGAGATTCCGCTTCCATCCTAATAAACAATTAAATTATATACATATATACGATACATCTATTATCCAGGCATATTTATTTATATTCATTGCTATCCAATTGGTTTAAATGAATTTTAATGGATCCAAACCCACATCCCTTGGCTTTTAGGTTATCAATACTTTGTCAATGTCAATGGTATATTATTTTTTTATTATTTAAAATTTTAGTCTATTATTGGAAACAATGTTATCTAATTGTTAATCTCTTATAAACAATTTTAGACAGACCTCAACTATTTCATGATTTTTGATTAGATCAAATGTCCCATAGCATGGCATGACCTTGACTTGGACCCAAGTTCTCTGCAAGTTCAAACCAACACGTTAGCCAGGGAGCTAGCTAGCTCCCTAACAAATCAATATAGTCCCCCTTTGTTTCAAGTCTCTTTTATAGACATGATAGCTTATCACAATAAGAATAATACCAGTTAACCTATTTAACAGCTTAAATCAGTATTGCTCAATTTTTTTTTTTTGTTTTTCCTACTGGACTTAACTTTTTTCCTGTGACCCAGTGACTTAGAAAAACTTACCTCTAACATGCCGATAAAATTTCCATTTATTAAAAAACTTTTGCCCTATCCCTTGGTACAGAGGGTCTCGTCTCAAGTACCAAAAATCAGTGATTCGCTTCCCGTCCTCAGCGACAAAAATTTATTTATAATATACTGGCTACCAATTAATATAAGGATGGAGCCTAAATGACCTCAGATGACAAAAAGCTAAAAAAAATATTTTATGAAACCCAGCACTATGTTAGTGTGTGGTAGGTAAAAGGTCAAAGATTCGGTTTTTCAGGAAAAAAAATTAATTAGATAATTATGGGAGTATATATATATTAGTCACATAGTTCTTTCCTTATACCTTTAATTTTGGGTATAATAGAATCTTATAACTGAGGCAGAAAGAATGAACAGGCCAGTCCGTGGCACAGCCTGAGATTTAGAGTTGGTGGGGAAGGAATATAACAAGATTTTACAATTATCATTTTTCAAAATTCAATTGTTATTTAATCATTATTTAAAATTTTTTCGTATTTGCGGGTTTAGTTTTAAAATTTCTTGCTAACAAAGAGCTTATTATTACAAAAAAAAAATAATCAACAGAGATTACATAAAATTTTTTTGAAAAAGGAGTTTTGTCTTCCCCCTCCTCTTCACATCCAAACACGACCACCGGTTAATTATTAAATAAAAAAATTTTTATTTTTTTAAAAATTTATTACGAGAAAGGGAAAAATTTTTAAGAGTTTTTAGATGTTTTGGATTCATACCTCGTTAACATTCTAATATCATATACTCTATATATATATTATATTTACATATTCTTTATCGCGTGGTGGGTATATAAAATTTAATTCAATTTTATTCCCTTTATAACCAGCCAACGCCTTTCCCATTTCTCTTTCTCTTTAATAGAGGCTAAAAAATAAACTTTTTTTTTTGGATTAACAAAGTTATATAATAAATATATACTACAAGCAAAAATTAAAAAAAAAAGATAACCCTTTCGAGAATGTTTTTGCTGGTTTTACGCTTAATAATCTAAATAAATTGTTAAAAATTTTATTATTAATATTATATATTATACGCATATATAATAGGTCAAAGAAGCTTTGTTATTGTGATTTATGAAAATTTGAAAATAAATCCTCTAAAATCTTTATTACTTACCAGAAGGGATTTTTTTTAATGCATCAGATAAGTAAAGAATAAATTTTAATTAAAATTCTAACTTACATTAAATTATCATTTGAATTCTATAAATGGTTTACTCATATCTTCACAATTTTATTGGGCACTCTCTTACATAAAAACTAGTTTTGGGATTGATTAATATATAATAAAAAAATTTTTATAATAAATTAAAATTCTCTAATTCATCTCTTAATAGAACAATGTACAGCCAAATTAAACAATATCGATAGAGTAGTTTAAGAGAAAAACCTAAAAACAAGAATAAGTGGCCCCAAACTATTCTGAGGGATAAAGGTTAATAAATTTCAAAGATCATCTAATAAATAATTGATATATGAATTTGAATCAAAAATCGTTAAAGCGAATTTTGAGAAAATCGAAAAAAAAAAAAAAAAAAAAAAGTACATCAGTAAAGTATTAGTATCCGTTGGCCAAT
>JAAAKE020109685.1:0-37383 GCA_010014785.2 Anisolabis maritima
CTATTTTCTAAAATAGAAAAAAAAAAAAATCTGGTGTGAACAAATACACATCTCTTATCTAGAATAAGGAAAGTTGAGTGATTGACTGATACATCAGATTTTATTATATCCGACCCTTTAATCGATTTCGTCCATTTAATCCGACCATGGGTATATTTAGTTCTTTTAAATTATTTAAAATTTCTGAGGGCTCTATGGAGGAGTCAGTAGGGTGTCGACGTTCTGCACAGGAGTTCGGTGTTCGCATCCCGGACAAAGTGGGACTTTTTCATTAAATAAAAATATATTTAATGTAAACTAATCCTAAAGTATGAAACAGTGGAACATTGAGAGCTCTCAGGCCTACGAGGAGAGGGAATTGCTGTGACATCCCAGCCTCTGGAGGGATGTAAAGAAATTTCCCTCTCAATGATACAATATTCGTAAGGAGCAAGCTACAGGCCACGAGAGTCAAACTAGGACATCCTCTCTAGCATGGTTTAGGTTGGTTGAAAAGGACTGGATGGAAATAGTTATAGGAGGAGATAGAGATAGGAAATCAAGCAAATTCACACGGTGCCAATAGATTGCTAAGGCCAGAGGTCGGCGGGGTCTGAGGTGGGTGCCTCCATGCACAAAAGCACATCGGGTAAATACGGGGGCCTATGCGGTCCAAATGAAATGAAATATAGAATTTTCATTAATATTTTTATTTGTAATTTTATTTATTTGGCTGAATTTTATTAATTTATTAAAAGAAATGCAACGGGAATAGAAGATTGCCCCGAAATTTTGGGAAAATTACAAAATGAACAATAAGTGATTAATTGAAAAAAGCTGAAATTTATGACAAGGACTTATAAATTTTCGTCATCTTTTGAATGATAAGGGTACCCACTCTATAATTAAAACTAAAAAAACTAAGTGG
Source organism: Anisolabis maritima (assembly GCA_010014785.2). Classification (NCBI taxonomy): domain Eukaryota; kingdom Metazoa; phylum Arthropoda; class Insecta; order Dermaptera; family Anisolabididae; genus Anisolabis; species Anisolabis maritima. The sequence continues at coordinate 908 of JAAAKE020109685.1, forward strand.
ACTTTCTATTGCCGAATATTTTACTTTAGATTGCATTTAAATGAGCAATAATCAAACAAAAAATATTTAACAAATTCCCCTTATCATTTGTCTCTCTCGTTCTTGGCTCTTATTAAATAAATGATTGGTCCTTGGAGGTGATGCGTCATCACTCACAGCCGAAAACTAACAGATCTGCAAAGACCTCTTGGAAAAAAACCTTATATCATTGATATTTTTGATTTTCATGAGGGTTAGTATAAATGAGAAAGAATGAGTTACATTTGGAAATTTCGAAAGATAAATAATAAATAAACTAAATATTCTCAAATAGATAAATTCCCTAATAATATAATTTTATACCTGTTTGTTTCAAGAAAGCAGAACATTTTGGGTAATTTAAATAAATATAATCCCTTATTAAAAAATTTAATCTTTTCTTAAAAATCAATATATTAATACTTTAAAACAGATTAAAAAAAAAAAGGCTCATTCTTGGTTTATTTTAATAGATAAGAATAAATAACGAAGCATTGTACTGCCTCCTGTCAAAAAGGCATTAATATAAATGAAAAAAATGCACAAAAACCTTTTTTTTTCCTAGCGTTTTTTTTTTTTACTGATATCAGTGGTGAATCAAATGGAAAAAAAAACAAAATTAAAAAAAAAAAAAAATGAAAAAAAAAATGCAAAAATGGCTAACAAAAACCCCTTACAAAAAAAAAATTCCCGGCCCTAAAGACCCTACAAAAAAAAATTTTTTTTCCCCCCCCCCCCCTCTCAAAAAAAAAAAAATCCTGCCTACTATTTATTTTTTATTTATTTAAATATTGGACTGCTTATCCATTACAAGGGTTAGGTTTCAGGAAAAAAAAAATATTTTTTTTATATATTATGTTGTTGTGCAATCAGAAAGAGAAAAGAAATCCGTAAACAAAATCAATTAAACCAAATACAATACAAAAAAAAAAAAAAAGAAAAACTTCAGAGGAAACACAAACATTCGGAGTACAAAAAGAACAAAACAAAATGTTTTGTTATGTTTTAAATGACCCAAGATCTCATTCTTGCAGCTCTAGAGATACAATCTATTGTAGTCCTTTTCTGTTAAAGAAGATAGAATCGTGCCAATAATATCGATTCTCTCAGTATCACTCTAAAAATCGAAATCTTAATTCCCTATACATAAGACATTCTTTTAGAAAATGTTGGAGTGTCTTTTTAATTTCTAAATTACAGAGCGAGCATATCATATTCGGGTCATTTCTACAATTTTCCCATTTATATTTCTCGTACTGGCTGTTCTTAGTTGGTGAATAATGCGCTGTTTAAATTTTCATTTACTGTAGAGACTGAACGATAGCGCGTATTTAAACGTGGCTCTTTGTTTCGTCCTTCCTTTTATAAAACAGAATCAGCGAATTCACCACACATGTCTAATTAGAACCTATTCCGTAATTCCAGATGATCAGTAATTGTAAAATAGTGTTTTAGTTGATTTGTTCACTTAATATTTCTCTCTCAAGTAACCTAAACATTCTATTATTCTCGGGACATATGGAACACTTTCAAGGAAAACCTGGATATACTACTGCCAGAGTTTACGTGTAAACAATCCTTTGATTCAGCTTTCTTATTTAAAAAATCTCTAGTTATATAATAATGTATTAAAAATTTAGAAAAAATTTGGTATTTCTTGACCAGATTTAAGAAATTTAGGTACTGTATTAATATATATGCCTGGATGTAAATAAATATATATTATATATTGTAATATGTGCGTAATGCCTTAGATGCCGGAAAAATTAAAAAAAAAAAGGTAATATATTTACGGGCTTAATCAAAGTAAGTGGAAGATGTATATATTAAAAATTCTAACATTTGGGAAATTTTTTTTTTACCTTTTTGATCATGTCATTATTAGTAAATTGTTGCCAAGTTAATATTGGCAAAATTGGGTCTATTTAAAAAAAATTTGTAGGCATTTATTTCATACTCATACCATCCATCTAAAAAGTATCTTAGCTACGTCCCTGTGTTTTGTATGAAAATTTACTTCTTGCAACGTGCGGTTTTTGCTCCGCATGTAATGGATCGAGAAATTTATTGAGGTGGCTTGTAAATAAAGGATTAACTTAGCAATATTATTTTATTTATCAGGCATTATTATTTTATGAATTTTTATATAGAAGATTTCCCAAGAGGTAAGAAAAAAAAATCAAGTCACTTCTAAGCTGATTCGTATACAATACGTTTGGAATAATTCACTTGATAATAAACCAATAAAGTTATATTTTACTATTATTATATATATAAAACAGATCACATTAAAAAAATATCCATCCATTCCTAATCTCAAATCACAACGAGGAAATTACATAATAGATAAAATTAATTTCTCCTAAAAAAATATTATCTCTAATTATTATTAATTATACTACGAATAAAAATTGTCATTTTAGAAAATTACATATTCCTGTTTATAAATGTTTTTTTGATTTCCTCTAGGGGAAATACATTATATACGTATTTTCTTGTTTTTTTTTTTTTTTTTTTTTTTCTTCCATCAACAATTGCGTTTATTATTAGTGTTTTCATAAACATTATCAAAAGTTATAATTGTTTAAAACAATAAATCTCTCGATTTATGCAAATTTTATTTATTTTTTAATACATGAAGATAAGCTGTTTAAAAAAAAATCATGAAGATAAATAGCCTGCTACAGGATTTGTGTTCCTAAAATATTTGGACTCAGGCCACTTGCCATACAAGTATTATATATCAGCATGAGGCCGCAAAAATTTTTACTATCAAAACAGCAAGTTTTCTTTTTAATATTTCAAAGTTATTTTTAATAAAATTTAAATATGAACAAACTGGCCTTTATACATAAGTATGATGATAACTAATTTTGCTATAAACTACTTTAAAATAATATAAGGTTAGACTTTAATAAATAATAATTTTTTTTTTAAATTTTCTTCAATATCTTATAGACAATTCTTTTATAATTCCGAATAACTTATTTTTGCTTACGGGAATCTAAACAATTGAAATGATCAATGAAATTTTTGATTAAATTATCTAGAGATGTACCACTTAGGGTCTCTTGTTAATTTCTAGGGAGCTTTAACAACTGCGTGAGCATAGTCCGCAATAGATGAGCCCTGGAGCAATTAACCGAAAAATCCTTTAGGATTTGGGTTGTTTCGGGATTTAAACCCAAATCCCTTAGCTTTAAGTTTATCTATATTAATTAACAATGTCATCATCTCTACTCTCTCGAAGTTGAAGGGGGGGGGGGGGCTTTAAAATAATTAATATTATATTATGTAATTTAGACTTTTGCGATTATTATAAAAAAAAGAAGACATTTTTGGTATTATTATAGTAATTAATAATAGAAAAAATAATATTAATATATAATAATTTTCTGCACCCGTCATGTATTCACTTTGACAAATACTCAGCATAATTAATGCTAGAAAATGTCTTTTATTTATAAAATTAATATTTGTTTGGATATTTATTAAAAATAAATGTAAAATCTGTTTTAAAATGTTTTCGAAACAACGTTGCTTTTCCAGTTTCTTTTGTGTGTGCTAATATATCGTCTGCCCAATTAAAAAATTCCCCAAGCTTTCTCTTAATGGAACCTGATCTCTATGCATCTTCTATTAAAAAAATGGAGACTCTTATATAAAGCACTCTTTCATAAACCTAACTTTAATGCCATAAATAGAAATTTTATCCCATATCTCTTATAAAAAATTTAAAATTTTTTCAGAAAATTCTTACTTACTCTAAGGTGAGAATATATTAATATTATTGCTTATCAATAAATGTTGAGAAACACTTTTTCAGTATTTCTTTTTTTGTCTTTTTTTCTGCCACTGAGGCCATATTAGATTCCGTTAATTGTTGACCAGTATAATTTAAACAAATTTTATCTTTCGGGTCGGGAAGCGACACTGAGAAAATTTCTTCCTCTGCTCTAAGGGAGGGGAATTAGCGTTTCCAAAAAATTTTTCCTCATCGTAGAAATTTCGTCAAAAATTAAAAAAATCAAATTTAAAATTTATTATTACTTCGTTATTGAAAACAAAGAATAGAAGAAGAAAGGAGGAGAAATTCTCTTTAAAACTCAAATCAAATTTTTACGGTTATTTTTGCTGGTTAATAAAAAAAATAAATAAAGTAGTAGTAAAATTTTGCGATTGCAATATTTTCTCACTATATATTTCATATATATGTAAGAAAAAGTTAAAAGTATTCCATGACGACTAAATTTTGGCATCTACTAGATATACTTCACTAAATATTGATTTAGTACAATAAAATTCTATTTTTATTTTTTTGTGCTCTAATAAAAAAATTCAGCTATGTAAATTGACGGAGAAAGGGTAAAATTGAAAGCCAGTTCCAGTTAATTTTGCCAAGGTTCTAGATTTTTCTAAAACTGGTTATAATTTTTTTTATTAAATTATTATTGGAATTTTTGTGCTCTGACCCCCAACTATGCGCCAACCGGAAGTGCACGTTTCTTGGCCTGGTCCAGCTGCTGCATTCCCTTCCCTCCAGTCCAGTCACGGTTCAGTCATGTTGCAACCTGCTAATTCACGCGCCATTTTAATTAGTCGCATAAATTAAATCTCCCCTCTGTGTGCTGGGAGAACAAGTAAAAAAAATGAGGGCGTTCGAATCGTGAACATTGCGAATTAATTACAGACGGATTATATAACCAATAATAAAATTGCAATATATACCTATACTCTATTTAATAATCTTTGTTTTTTTTTTTTTTTTTCCTTAAATGGTGAAATCTTATGAAATGGAAATCTGAAAATAACTTTTGCTTGTGATTTTCTTCTTTATTCTTTTCTATAAAAAAAAAAAGAAAAAAAAATGAAAATTAAATAATATCTCTCTATAAGTACTATTCAAAAATTATACAAATAATGAAATGAAGAGGAATGAGGCGCAGGCAGCCAAATCAAATTTTCTCTTGAAAAACAAGAGACGTTTCGGATAAAATTTAATCATCCATCTTCATCGAGAGAGAGAGAGTTGTGTCTCTTGGTATATACAAAATCTTAACATATTCATGACTATCTAATCGATTAATGTAGATGAATAGAATTATATATAAAAAGATTTTTCATAATAAAATTAGTTGTTGATTCCGATAAAAGATAAGAAAAATAAAAAAGAAAAAGAATTTTTTTAAATGTATTTTTTATTCGAATTTTATTTATTTATTTTTCAAGATGCCCCGGAAAGGCAGGGAGATCCCAGAGGGTCCAGGGTCGTTTGATTCACCAGCAAAAAATATTTTTTATTATAAAAAAGTTTTTTTATAATATTATATATCATTATATGCATCTTCGTGAATCTAATATAAAGTCATGAATATATATGTACCTAGAGAGTCAACTCTGACCCATCAGAAACAACTAAAAATAGATAAATCAATTTTACTCGAAACGTCTCGTTTTTTCAAAGGACTAGAGAGACTTTTATTTGGCTACCTGCATCTAATTCCTTTTCACCTCATCACTAATTACAGCCATTAATATTCAAACAAATTATCCAAATAATCTTCATAGAAATCAAAACCTCACATTCATTAAAAATGTAAAACAAAACAAATGGAAAAAATTCATAAAAAAGGCCACAAATATTTTTTGATAAAAATAAATAGTTTTAAATGAAATGAATATAAAAGTGGTAATTGAAGGAAGAAGGATGGAATGAGGCAATAGAGCTGAAGGGCCTCTCACTTCCAAATGGAAATTGGCGACTAAGAGCCAGAAACCGGCAATGGGTTTTGGTGTGTGCCATTAATGCACGATGCACCAGGGGTAACCAACCGGGGAATGATTTTTTTTGCTAGGATTTTTATGCCTTTAATTAAAGGCTAAAAAAGGCACTCGCTCGAATAGAACATTCCAGTGCTTTTTTTTAATCATAAAATGTACAGCAGGTTTCAAAAGAAACTCCACTCCTATAAATGCTGCTTTGAAGATAGGCCACCAATACGCTTAGCTTGCTAAATGATAATTTCAATAGCTCTATTCTATTTTTAAAAAATGGGAGTTCAATTCAATCAGTTATGTTTATACACATTTTGGAAATAACCTGAATTAAGTCTCTTGGGGTAGTGGTAGAGGTCTCGCTTCACGTACCAAAGGTCAGTGTTTCGATTCTCGTCCTGAGGTCTTATTTTATTATTTATATTATATTGGCTAACAATTAATATAAATAAATAAGAACGGAGTCTAAATGACCACAGATACCGGTAAAGAGTTAAAAAAAAACTTGAATTAAGTAAAACTCGTTCTCTTTTTACACGAATTATTTCGATTTAACACGATCGACCCAAATAGCTAGCAAAATTCTTCAACAATTTATAAAGATTAAAAAAAATTTATAAATAAAGAACAATGGCTTGTAATAATTCTTTTATACTTTTTTATCATTCTAAATTTTTCAGAATAAAAAATATTTTTAGTTGACATTATTTATATGAGTCATAACAAGAGGTTTTTAGAAGGGCAGGGGAGGGAAGAAAACAAATATTTCTTCTTAGTGCTCTTCTTCTTGATGCTTCTGTCCCTCAGAACAGAAGTAAAGCTTTATGTTTTATAGTGGTTCGCCCTTCCCCCTGTGCGTTAAATTTAAATTATATTGGATGCCAATTGTTTTAAATAAATATGAAACATTGTAGTAAGAGGAAATAATATATATTTATTGTATATATGCCTAATGGCATAGAATCTCTCCAACCATTTCATTAAATATTAATATATAAACGATAAGAGAAAGTAATAACAATGTGTAACCCATCCCAAAAAATTTTACATGAATTAATCCTCTTCTACTTTGGAAAAATCCCCCTTCTTTCAAATTCTATCAAAATCAGACAAGTGATTCCGTAGTTATCCAGTTAAACACATAACCCACCTCAGTAACACCCAATGAAATTTGCTCACTTTTTTTTTAAGTCACTTCGACATCTTAGGTCAAATAGACTTTTAAAGGATAAAGAATATATTTATTAAATTTACAGATTACCGGGGCATATATATTTACACCAATTGGAATTCATTTGATATAAATAAATTTTCGTCGAACTGTCTGGGATCCGAACCCACGCCCCTTGGCTTTTAAGGTTATCATATTGACAATGTCAATATCTTTAACCTCTCGGGCACGGGGGTGGGGATTTGCTCACTTAATGTAACCTTTACGGACTATTTGATGAGTAGATATAAAAGCTTGCATTCAAAAATAAAAAACATGTCCTTGGGCCCCATTTGAGGGCAGGGCGGAGGATAAATCTTTCCTACCCCATTCCCTTCAAGAAGATCTGAGCCCTCACCTCGAAAATAACCTTCAAATTTTTTCTAAGACTTTCTAATATTATTGTAAAAAAAAGGCCTTTGGTCTGAAGCCGATAATAAAAAAAAATATATATATGCTTTATGAAATAAAAATTTTTAAAGAGAACAAATTAAAAATTTACTAATTTTATCCCCTTCTCACTCCTGATGTCATATATAAATGCATAATTAATAATTAATTCAATATTTTTTTTTAGCCGATATATTTAATATAAAATTTAAGATAAAGTATTCGATTTTTTTTTATTTTCCTTCAATAATAAAAAGAATATTAATTACCTATAATAAGACGCTCAAAGGGGTGGGTTGACTGACGATGTCGTCAATATGGTCGGGAGGAGTTATTTATTATTCCTTTTAAGATAAACACCGCATAAAAATAGAAAAGAAGGAGTAGAGAATCAAGAGCTCCGACGGCTGACCGGTCCTGCTGCGACTGAGTGCCCTTGCCTGTCTCTATAGCAAAGGATCAGAATAAGAATTCCCATTTGAGTAAAAAATAAAAATAAAAAAAAAATACTTTTTTCTCTAATCTAATTTAAAGTTGGAAAAAAATGTTAACAGATGATTTAAAATATTCATATTTCTTTCTTAAATATTTTCTCCTCTAAGCAACCCTAATTAAACACTAATAAATAAAATAATTACCAACACCATTTTTGGTTTCATTTGAAAATGAAATAAAATTTCAATTTTTCAACCCCTAATCAACCCTTTAACCAATAAAATATTTCTTTTTTTTTTATTTCTACTTGCTTAGGTTTTTCACTCAAGATTTTTTTTGTGGATAAATTTTTTTCTTTCCTATAATATAAGAAGTCAAGAAGTAAAAGTAGCTATTTCTCCTCCCTCCATTAGACCCACTCGCTGGCTCAAAAGATTAAAAATGATAAATACACATTTCACTTTTAATAATTTTTTTTCCTTTTCAATATATTTGAATAATTAAAATAGTAAATAATAATAAATTAATAAATAGGTGAAAGATATTCGATCATGTTTCATGCCATAAAAAATATCAAGTAATTAATTCTTCAGTAATATTTAACTAAAATTATAATAATAAATAGTAAATGTATTTGTCGATTTCATCCATTGAATAATATTTTAATATTTATTCTATTATTTTGTACATTTTTTACCGTTATAATTTATACAAATGATTCTTGGGAAATACAAAAACACTTATTTATATTATAATTACAGTTTTTGTTAAGATTTTAATTCAAAAGTAAAATTCTTTTCTCTGTTTTTTCATTCATTCATTCATTCATTGATAATAAAAGAAGTGACTTTTTAAGGCGTTGCTAGTAATATTAATAATAATAATAATAATGACTATAATAGCATCTTTTGAGGTCAGAATAATCGTTTCGATGGGAGAGTTCACGTTTTATTATAATTAGTTAATAAAATTAAAAAAAATATATTTAATGAAATGTGATTGAACCTGGGAAATAGACCATTTACTATCTCAATATAAATATTTCACTTTTATGTTTAGCTATAAACATTAATAAAGCTTTATGGGAAAATATGTAAATAATAAATAAAATAAACATAACTCGTTTAGAGAAAAAGTGAATTTATAAAGTAAAATTTTAGCGCCAAATTTTCTTGGTTAAAAATAATATATATTCCTACTAAACATTCTAGTAAACTAGAACGCCAACAGAGAAATCAATTAAGGGTTATCTTTGTTCTTGTCTTTCAGTATAGACAAGTTCAAAAGTTCAATAAATTTTCAAATTCTCAATTTATTCTAATAAATTCCTATCATTTGTTAATAGACACCTTCTTGAGTTACTTCGTGAACCTCTCACTGCTTTATACGAATTTTGTTTAAATAGTAATATTATTTTATAAATCAATATTATTGCCTGTATACGGTATATTATAATTTATATAATAATGTATTATTAGGGTGTATCCTCTGATTTTTCTGATATTTCTGATTTTTATAATACCTTCATCTATTTATTTATTTAATTATTTATAAGTTTTATTTTTATGTATTGTATTTAGTGTAAAATTAATTTTATTCCATACACACTCTTACAGCCAAATAAATGAAAAAAAAAAAAAAATGATTTTGCGCATTCAAAACATAGGTATGATATGGATTTTTCGATTAAGTGCTTCAGAGCTCATCTAGAAAGAATCACGTATGCTCAGTATCCCTGAAAACTATCAAATGAGCAGACGTAATCCACTACAACGAACTCTGTAGCAATTAATCAAAAAACCATTAGTGAGGTGGTCATTTTGGTTGCCTACCTTTTTTGAGATGGCCCATCCATTTATGTTTCACTTCGGCAATTATATAATTTAAATCTACTAAATTATATTAATTATTTTTTACTATGTCACTCACTATTCGTCCAAAATATTACAATTATTCAAATATAAATATATATGGTAAATAAAGTTATCAATAAATCCGTTAGATCCTAAAAAATAAATGTTTTTTATCTAAATTTTAATAAATGAAAATATATAATTTAATCCTTAAAAGACAGCATTTCAATCACATTAATATATTATACAATCCTAAAAATATTTCTATAATAATTTGTTTCTTTTGATTTTTATGTAGATCTTCAAATAACGTCTAAAGAAAGATTAAGCATAGAGATAATATAAATTTATATTAACTGCTCATCTCAAGTGAATCCTCTATAATTTTCAAAACAGCAAACCTTTAATTGTAAATTTTTTTTTATAAATCAAATACCTGTCCTGTTTATTAAACGAACAAATTGCTTTCATTTTATATGATAAATAGGGGAATACCCGATTTGAACCGAATTTCCGGACCGACATTCTTTCATTTTATTTCTATATAGTTAGAAAAAAAGGGAATTGTTCTATCTCCATCATAAGGGAAGTTTAGAAAATCAATTATTCAATAAATATTTGAATTAATTAGATACAATAAAAATTTTCTGCTGCCTCAGAAATCGACACTGGAATATATTGGTCCGTATCTGCTTTGCCCAGTTCAATTCCTGAATCAGCATATATATATATATATATATAGTTATTTCTTTGAACTTTCGAGTTGATAAATAATTGATTAAATAGCCAATCGTTTTGTAGGATAACAGCCTAAGGAGGGCCTGACCCCTTTCATAGCTATTTCTTTTAAATTAGGTCCTTATTTCCAATCTAATCAATGTTCCTCACTGTCAATTGTTTTTATATTCTTATGAACCCATCTCAACTATCCTTCTATTACAGTAAAAAATTTATCCACAGTTATCTACTTTATTTTATTGAAGGTATTTCGTGCAGGAAAATGCTATTCATCTTCTCAATGGCTGCTCGAAATAAATTATTAATAATTTATTATGGACAAAATTCTTGCGAGTTATTCTCTTCAACTTCATCTATACTTTTTTCAGCATTAGTTTTTTTTTTTTAGGATTTTTGGGTTGATTTATACTTTATAGGGTAATAGATTTGAGAGAAATCAATTAATCTGATGGCAATCCAATTTATTTTGACGTGGTTATTAATTTTTATTCGTAAATCAATTTACGAATTTTACCCTTTATTTACCTCTAATAATTTTTTTTTTTAAACTTGTTTTTTTATTGATTGATATTTTTTGAATAAATGAATGCCTTCCAAAAAAAAAAAATGGAAAAAATTTATTAGACCCAAAAAATCATCTCTTGAGGTGTGGAGATAAGAGAATCTAAAAATATTTTATTATTAGATACAAGAGAAATTGGTTCACGTGAAACAATATCTAATGAATTTTTTTTTTGGAGTAAAGTGGAATGCGAATGTGACCTCTTTTGAAACTATTTAAAATTATGTATGTCAACTATAAAAAATTTTTCTTTTCTTAACTATTATGTTTTTATATTCATCACTCAATTAATTTAATGAAATTTTTATTTTATAGTTTCGTTTTGAAGATATTTCTCACCCAACTTTAATATTTTAATCCCATTAATTTATACTTGTATAATAATAATAATAATAATAATAATAATAATAATAATAATAATACATGAATATTAATAATGAGATTTTGTGAAATGGCAAGAATAGATTAATACTCAATATTTGAAGAAATCAACCGAAAATTAAATGTTCTTTTATAAAATTCTTGTTTGGTTTCATATAATATTAATTTCATAAATTATTTTCGAAAATGAAATTTTTTTTTATAAAAAATTCATATATATATATCATGGAAACTTAAATAAATTTTATATAGCAGAGTAACTATATGGCTGATTTTGTTCGATAAGAGTTTATTATTCTTCTTTCTGATGGAGATATTCACTTTATATCGTATCAATCTAGGACGCACTAGAATTATCGATTAATTTCTTTCTTTAATTCTCTTCTTTAAAAGAAATAGTTCCGATAGATTGCTCCGAAAAAAAAAATATTTTCTAAATATTATAGGCTATCTATAAATTTAGACATAATAAAAAAAGGAAAATAATTTATTCATCCAAATCAGAGTTACTTAATAAAAATAAATAAATAATAATCAAAACAGGTAGAGAGGGTCGGCTTACTTATCTTACCTCTAGATGTCTCTAAGGCAGCTTCTCTCCCTCGGACGCAATAAACCTCTTGTGTTTCAACACCAGACGGCGAGACGGAGCGAATTTTCGCAATAATAATGTTGGTTAATGACTCGAAGAAGATTAATATCGATGACGACTCAAGTCCTGTTGAAATTCAATTTAAGATAAGAGAGGGACGAGAAAAAAAGTATTTTATTTCTTCTTTTACTTTTTTTCTTTTCCTCTTTCTCTTTTGATTATATTACTAAAGTAACAGACAGCGTAACTAGTTGACTTTTATTTGTTGAGAGTTTATTTATCTCCCACCTTCATATGTAGCCATCTATAAGAACTCACAAGAAATATCGATTAAATTCTGACTTTAACTCCTCCATTCTCTAAAAGATGACTCTCATATCAATTTCACATATATAAAAATATCTTATTTTTATTATTTAAATAACACATTTTTATAGCTATTTTTCGACAAATACAAAATTCTACTCCTTATTAGAATATTTTTAATTATAAAATATATACTCATTTAACTAATACTTAATATTTTTATACTTTTCTCGTAATGAAAAGGTTTTAATGATAAATTTATGCAAAATTAAGGGTAGTAAATGGCTAATTCAAAGCTACTTTTATTCATAATTAACTCAAAATAAATTTGAAATTTATTAGGTAACATGATTATTTAAAGTGACTCTTTGAAAGCTCTATTTATTATTAATCAATGGTGTAACTTAATAGGTAATAGGCGTTAGAGGGTAAATTCCCAGAGCTAATGACTATCAATTAGTCAATTAAATTCTCAAAAACACTTTCATTACAATCATACTTTTTACCTGTAGTGTATTATAAAAATAATAAATTTATACAATATTTAAATAAGTTATATTTCTTTATTCATTTCTTTATTAATTCTCAAATTTAGTCTTTTATTATAAAGTTGTTAATTTATAATTTATTTTACATGTATTGCATTGCTTATCTATTAAAAAGGTATATCTATATCAAAGGTGAGAATCCTTCACTCATATTTTTGGGAGCTCCAATTGAAATTAAAAATTTTTATTCAACTATTTTTTTTTTTTTAATATAAAAAATAAATTAGTTTGTTTTTTATTTTTGTAATCACCAAGATAATGAATAATATTAAAAAAATTTTCTTTAAAAAATAATTTTATTTTTTACGATCCCCGGTTGATATGATTAAATCATGATATAAAAAAATGACGTTATAATACTTATATAATTATATAAAATTCTTCAAAAAATGATTGTTCTATATAAAAATTTACTAAAACAGTAGTAAAAAATAAAATTGTTTTTTTAAAGAAAGGTTTTTTCAATATTATTCATTATCTTGGCGATTACAAAAATAAAAACCAAACCAACAAAAAATTGCATGAAAATCCTTTGTCTATATTATAATTGATAATTTTATTTATTTATTTATTTTTGAATAATTGTTAAATTAAAAATAGAGAATACATGGTATGCTCTAGAGGATTCCTGGAGCAATACCACAATTTTACCCGATTGAGAGTTGAACCGAATTTCCTCTAAAGTGGTTTGCTTTGGATCACTTAATAAATAATAAATAAATCCCTTATTTATAAAAATCTGACTAAAAAAATAGAGATTTTGATCTGCTTTGCATTCTTTTCTTAATTTATCAACTAATTAATAGGCCCTGGTGCAGAGGTAGAGGTCTCGTTTCACTTATCAAAGATCACAGGTTCGTTTCCAGTCCATCAATGACAAAAGTTTATTTATATTATATTTGCTATCAATATTATAAATAAATAAGGACGAAGACTAAATGGGCTCAGATGTCGAAAAAGACTTCAAAAAATAAATAAAATATATATTAGGTTTTATGTATTAAATTAAATTAAAATTATTAATTAAATTTAAAAAAATGATAAATAGTTTATTTATAATGCATTGATGGATTACATACATCCGCCATTTCATTTATAATTAATTATTTCTATTTTTCTTTATCTTAACTCCCAAAAAAAGGCACTAATAAGCCTACAAATCTGAAATAGACATTTAAAACTTTCGTCAGAAAGCTTAATTTCTCGAAATTTGCCAAAATATATTTTCAAATTTGTAATAGGCCCTTTCATAAAAAATAGACATTTGCCTAAACATCCGAAGTCTATTAATAATATTTATGATTCACTTTGAAAATTTGTCATCATATTTTGAATTTTTTTTTAAACACTTAATAAAAAAAAAAAAAAAAAAAAAAAACGACAAAACAGAAGTGAATAATTATAAGGAAATTATTTGATAATAAATCCTATTAGGAGAGTAGATAGCCTTTCTAAGAAGGAAAAGATTTTGATATATCATATAGTATATGCACTGAGATATTATAGGCTTTAAAATTAATAAATGAATAGTTTCATTTTTTGTTTGTATGCGCATGCATTTTTGGATTTATAAATAAAATATATTTTAAAATTCTTTATCAATATAGGTCTTTGCAGAGCTATAGCCAGGATGGGGGTTTAAACCCCCTCCCCCCAAAATATATAATAGAGAAGGAAATATGGTATTAAATAAAATTTTAAACGCTATTAGAATATATTATTTTATATTAGAATTTATTTTAAACTAGAGCTATAAATGATTTATTACTAGATTCTTTTCACATAGAAATATTCATATATTTTTTTTATTATTTCATTTATGCTCTTTTTGGCAGCTAAGGCCATTTAGAGTTTACAATATTCGAATATAAATTTAAATAAACACATATCGATTCCGTCGTGCGTTCCACAGTCTTGCTTCTCGGGCCCACCCATCCGAGGTTCAGTACTGCTGCAACATAGATCTTGGAGGTTGTTGTTATTTTCTGCGGTCAGGGCCTGTTTTAATATTATATCAAATAAAACATATTCAAAATTAACGATCTGAACGATATTGATAAAAATGTCTTCTTTATAATCCCACCCTCCATCTCCCCGAAATATTTTCAGGCTACGGCTCCGCGATCTATTACTTTTTTTAATAATATATTTAAAGAGTATTTATTGGCTGCAGCTATAATTTTACGGTAAGCAAGAAATGATTGGTTGCCTATCTACAGGCGGATTTGAATTTTTGCATTTATTATTTGAGAAAAAATAACATCCACCTTAACCATTTTTTAAACGCTTTTATTTAAACGATTTTGTCTGTTTGTCTGTTTTCTCCGTCTGCACAACATTTCTAGATAATTTTTCAAAATCTTTCCTGAAATTTGATACCTCAGCTCAGAAATATGAGCCTCAGTTCCAATAACAACACATTATATCAAAACGAGACAAAAGTTTACCCTCTACAGGCCTACTTCATTTGAAGTTCCAACCTGAAAAATCAAAATATCTCTTTCTCTATATGGCCTTAGATGCCTGAGAGACTTAAAAAAAATCTATGAAATTTAGGGAAATAATCTTATATTCAAAACTCTTTTAAATCTTTTGTTTGGAAATTTTTGTATCTCTATATTGTATTTATTATCTGTTATTTAAAGAGAAATAAAAATTCATAAATCAGGATTTTTAGTGATTGCAACGCCTCTAGTATCCAGGTTGAGAAGCTCTGAAAAATTTTGTTTCAAGTTTAAAAAAATGAATAGGACTAAGTATTGAATAAAAAAAAAAAATAAAAAAAACAGCTTTTATTTAAAATTCACTAAAAAGAGGAAAATAACGTTTTACATGAAATTGTTGAATTTTTATCATAAAATATAAATACATGGATTTTCATTTAATATTTAACTCTCAATGAACTTTTATTCAACAATTTTATGCAAAAATTATTTTCCCTCTCTTTAATGCATTTTAAATAAAAGTGTTAAAAAATTTTTTTTTTTTATTTTCCAAATTCATTTTTCTTTGGTGGAATTTCATTTGATCGCTTTTTCGTGGTTCATTTCTTAAAACCTCGCGGATGTCCACGGAGCATCGATTGACATCCATTTCTCAAAGGAGCGAAACTTTTCCCATGTGTATGGTCTCGAAACCGGCATAATAAATGTAAAAAAAAAAAAAAAACTTTTCCCAAGAAAATTATTTATTAACCACAAAGAATCAATCTCTGAAGAAAAAAATATAAGACGGAAAAAAACGAAGAGCTGGTTTTATTGGAGGGGGGGGGGGGGATAGGAGACGGTGGTTGTTAAATGTGAGAATTAAAAGATACTTCCAGTTGTTTAAAAGACACTACATCAACATTTTTAACCCTTTATTATTTGATGAAAATTAAGAAAAATATTTTATTTTATGTAAAATTCACATACCCTACATTAGGTTTAAAATTTTTTTATACTCTTTCTCTAACTCTCATTGTCATTTAATTAAAAGGGCGAGTCCCATAAGAAAATATTGATAAATACAAAGATTTGTGTTCGTACCCCAAGAGTTGGTTACTAGTTGGGTTGGGTGGATAATAGAGAGCGCGCAAGTAGTGCCCCGCCCCGTTGCGTTGTTGTTGTTGTTGTTGTGCTTAACCAGGTTAAGGGCTCGTTTGTAATCAAAGACAGCGGACCCGGCAGTGACTCTCGCCCATAATTAAGGTCCCGTTAGTTGGCCGCTCAATGCGAGTTCCATTGAGCCCCGCCAGGGCAACGATACTCTTCTCTTAACTCTACCCGCCTCTCTCTCTATATACCGAAGCAAATTAATTATTTAAAATAAACTTGGATATCGGCTTAGAGAAAATTACACATTTATAAAACAAAAAATAGATGGGAAAATACAAAAGCAAAGATTTAACAAAAAACTAAATTAGTACAAAAAAAAAAAGAAAAAAGAATAATTGAATTTAATATTAGAAAAAAGAAAAATAAGTATTTTGCATAAATGGATTTTATGCCTATGTCTCGTTAGTATATTTAAAAAAAAACTGGATTCAAGACAAATTTTAGTTTACATTATAAATTTCGTGAAAACTAATCATTTACTAAAGAGAAATAAATCATTATTCCTGCGGTGCACCGAGCTTTTAATTGCGGTCATTAGTTCAAATTTAAGTTTTTAAAAATTCCAAAGAGAAAAAAAATATAAATTTCATATATAAAGTTTCTATTTATTGAATTTACAGTTGGAAAAAAATGGATTAATATTTTAAAAAAATTTCTGAATGTCCAAGAAAATTAATTTAAGACAATCCTCCTTAAATAGTATCATTGATATCAACTCAAATGAAAGAAATATATATCAAATATTTTTCTTAGTTTTTGGCCATATAGACTTTGAACGATATATATAAATTTAATTAACATTTTTGAACTTTTCTTTTCAGTCTTTTGGACATCTAAGGTCGTATAGACGTTTTACAATATATAATATATTTATTGTGATACAATATATTATATCAATTGGTGTCCAATTGATTTCAATAAATTTCCATCGAACTGCCTGGAATCCAAATCCACACCCCTTGGCTTTTAAGGTTATCATTATTGACAATGTCAATATCTTTAATCTCTCGGCCAGGTGGACGTTCTATATATTTAACTGACAAACAGCATATGATATGTTTTGAATTAAATTTTTCAATTTCGTGCTTCGAAATTTATCAAAATAAATGTCAAACACATTTGAAGAAGAAACTTTAACAAATTCTGATGGGTCTAGAGGGGGTCTCAAATAAATTTTTTTTGAAGAGGAAGTTGTATGCCTGTGTAAATTGTGAAAAATGAAGAATGCAGTCTATTTAATTCATTTTGACATATATATATAAAACACTGCTAACCTTTCGGCCAGGTTTGAACTATCATCTGAGAAATTCTGGTTGAGTCATTCTAACAATAAATTGTTAACTATTTTATTTAAAGTTATTAACAAAAAAATATTTTATCAATATGAATTTTAATCCTTCTAAATCAGGAATTGCAAACTAGCATTCATAGATATACATTTGTATCTATTTATAAAATATTTTTACATTAAATAGTTTATAAAATGTTTTTTTGTTACTAACTTTAAATAAAATAGCTCAGATTCGAGTCCGGGTTGCTGCAAAAAAATTATTTTACAACTTTGCTAGAAGTCTTCTCATGGGGTCTACTGATGTCAGAGACCCAATGGGGTCGTGGAGCAGCACAAGTGGTATCTCAATGGGCCACAACTCGCCAAAGTGAGTCTCGCCAGTGGAGGGTAGCAACCATCTCAACCTACCCTATTGAAATTTTGTATTGCATGTTATAATTTTTTTTGGTTTTGGGAGAAGAACCCCGAGGGACTCTTCCTGATTGCGGCCCGCTTGAAGTAGCAAACAAATGAATGGTCCGAGAGAAAAAAGGTTGAGCAAGGGTGTACTAGACGAAGGTGGGTCTTACATCCATTCATTCGTAGTGAGGCAACTATTATAATTATTGTAAGGAGAATTGAATCATTTGGTTCATCCTATGCAATAATACCTTAGATATACCAGGAATATTTTGTGCCGCTCGCCCAGTCATAAAGGACAAATACTATTAATTTAAACTTGATAGTTCAAAGGACTAGGCCGCCCATTGTAATTACTTCATTTATACTTATTTATTAAGGAATGAAAATTTTTGATAAAGGTACAATAAAATCAAAAACTTTCTTTTTGGAGAGCTTGTTTCTTAATAGGATTTGCAAATTTTGGTCCAGATTTTTATTAAGTTTCTGTTTCAATTTTTCACTATGCCTTTTTTAAATCTATATGCGTTTCAGAATAGGTTTTATTTAAAAATATATATATGCCAACTGTCTAATTATCTCTTGGAAAGATTTAAAGATGAAATAGAACTGTCTTAAAGGATAGATAAAATGTGAAAAATTATTGTAAACATCTGTCTAGATAAATCTCTCTGGATTAACAATTTCAAAATATTGTCTTGGAACGATCGTTCTTTTATTTAGACCTTCTTTTTTCTTGTTCTTTTGAGTACTTATTTTAGAACTGAACAACCCTTCTTTAGATACGTTTGGAGAATTTGAAATCAAGGCGTATATACGTCTAAAAATTTCAATAGTTATTTCATCAGAGGTCTCTATATAGAAAGAAGAGGGAGACATCTTTTATAATATAATATTTATTCATAATATTCATAATTTAAAATTTATAAAATGAATCCACATGACGTATTTAATTTTTTAAATCAAATCATATCGTACATATATTAATGACTTTTTTAATTAAGGAAAAAATAGGAAATTTTTTAAATATTTTGACAACATTAAAATTTATTTCTTTGAAGATGTTCGGCGATTTAGACTCGGTCCATATTTATTTAAACTAATTGATAGCCAATATAATTTAAATCGCTCAGGACGGACCAATGACTCTTAGATCTTGAAGTAAGAGCTCAACTCTGCTCTAAGGGACTAGGGCTAATTAATATATTAATTAATTAACCTTATTTTTATAAATTTGGCCATTTAGACGGGCTTTTCACCATTAGCCCCTCCCAACAAAAACCTGAATTGACATTCCATTTTTATTTATTAAAAAGATATTTTAAAAAAATCAAGTTAAAAAAAACCAGTGAATATTTCTCATTATTTCATAAATTAATAAAAACATTGATAACATATTTATTTTTTTTCCTGACAGAATATTTTTGCCTATTACGCGATTATTACGACATTTTTTTAAATAGTTAAACAATTCTAACGTTTGCACGAGAATTATAATCTCGGATCAATATTTACATTACAGACATGACTTTCCTTTGTGCTTGCTTTTTTGTTTTTGTTTGGTTCATTATAATCTTGAGTGTTTCTCATAAATAAACAACAAACACCACTCCTACTTCTCCTTCTACTCCTCTCTTTATGGCCATTTAATGTCCATCAAAACACTTTACGCCATACAATATATCATTTTGGAATATTTAAGACGGTAAATTTTTTCTAGACAAGTAATTATATGATGATAAAATGAGGATGGGGAGAATTAAAATTGTGAGAAATAGAAAAGAAAGTGGGAAAATATAAGTGCCCCCTTCTCCTCTCTTTTTTCTTCTATATTCCCACCTTCACACGCATAACTTCCTGCTTCAATTGAAAGGGAATTAAAAAAAAAAAAATAAAGAAATGTTATATCTATTTTTGACTAAGTTTAGGAATTTCGGAAAATCTTTTAACTGCTAAATTGAGTGGTTGAATTTTTGCCATTCACGATCCTTTCTCAAATGAAAATAATTATTGGAGCTTTATTTATGGGAATTGTTTTTCCTTTTAGGTCTTTTTCGGCATCTGAGGCCATTTAGACTCGGTCCTTATTTATTTAAATTAATTGGTAGCCAATATAATTTAAATAAATTTAAATTTGTTGCTCAAGAGAGGAAGCAAACCACTGAACTTTGGTCCCTGACTTGGAAATTTTAATCAACCTTTTTAATATGAATGGATTCATTTGTTTTTGAATTATTTTTAAAATTTTTCCTAAATAGCCCAGACCTTTAAAAGCCCCGGAGAAAAAAATAATTAGTTTATTAAAAGATGCAGGAACAGTTGCGTTAATTGATTAAAAAATTATATTTTTCTTCAAATCAAAATGGTTACCTTTGTGTATGATAGGGACTAATTCATTGTAAAAGGCTTGATATTTATATTTTTCTGTAGTACTATTTCTACTAAATTAATGTCCACAGTTCTTGGTGAGTCGTATTAAAAAATAATTATCTTGGTTGTTAAGGTTTAAAATTTCCTGCTAAATATATAGTAAATCTGTTTTTACCCTCAAAATTTTTTTAACCGAATATTTTAAACTGCTTAAACAGATGCAGCCTCGCAAACCCTCTTTCAACGGCTCTCGCACCTAAATAAATAACTATGGTTAACTATGGAAAACACTTCGGTTTATTATTAGTAATTTTTAAGCAAAATCAAACATCAATAATTTCATTTCCTTTATTAGAACAGTGTTTTTAAAAAGTGGGGTCAACTTCTTTCAAGTTCGCAGTTACCAAAAGAAAGAGGTGGAGAGAAAATACCTACCCCCCTTCCAAAAAAATTATGATGCTAGAGAAAAATAATCTAAAAGAAAAAACGATCAGTTCCCAAACGACAAATCTATTATTAAATAAATGGGCGAGCATAATGCAACAGAAACATAATTAAAAATAAATAATATGCGATATAACAGTATGTTAATTGTTGATCTCAGTTTTTTGAGAATATTTGAGAATTGAGAAGAATTGAAAATAAATTTTTTTTTCAATTTAAAATATTTTTTTCTAGTCTTATCGGCATCTGAGGCCATATAAAGATTTTATTTATTTATTATTTCACGATACGAATTACTTAGGCATATTTATTGACATCAATTGGTATACAATTGACTTAAATAAATTTTCATCGGACTGCGTGGGATCCTAACCCAAATCCCTTGGCTTTTAAAGTTATCAATAGTGACATTATCTCTAAGCCCTCGGCCACGGGGGAGGGGCTTTTTGGTAGTTAAAAATTCCATCTAGGGTCTTAAACTTCCAAAAACAAATTTCTTAAATAATTCCATCTTGTCTTTTTCGAAAAATTTTAACGAAATTCTTTTCTTTATTGTATTTATCTCATTTATAAATTAAACTCTTTATTGAAAATATCATTTATTTTATTTTATTTTTAACTCCCCTTTCCCACATTTTTATAAATAATTATATTTTCCTTTCAGCCTCTCACATTGCTATTTTATGATGTTTCGCTTTCGCTAATTTAACCCAACTCTGCAATTTATGACCATTTTGACGAACGAAACGACGACATAATTTTTAATTTATTGTTTATTACATTGCGATTTGACTGAGTGTGTGTAGGAAATTAACTCGATATTGTCGAAAGTGCGGATTTTTTTATTATTTTTTATTCTCCCATTTTCTCTTAGTGAGTAAAAAATAATTTTTATTTCTTAATATTGCTATACCATTTGATTTACTAGATGTTCACCCTGGCAGTCTGCTCCATTGTTAAACTTAAGTCTATTAATTTCTGCTAAAAATTAAAATTAAAATTTAACACGTCTCTCAAGTCTTATATCTCTATTGAAAATGATTTTCATTCAGTTGAGAGTAGATTAGCCTTAATATCTTTCGATCTAGATTAAGAAATAATTCAGATGCTCTTGACGGGGAGTCAAGGCCCCGCCCCATCCCTGCCTCGTTAGGGTTTCTTTCAAAATGATCATGTTTTAATCATTTCATTCGAAAGTTGAGAAATCCCTCAAAAAAAAAAAAATCATATTTGTGTTTTAAACAGTAATTTATTAATTTAAGACTTAAAAGGCCATTTTGTTCATTTATATGTCTTGGAAGGATAAAAAATAAAAGCAGAAATACATTTTACAAGTCTTACAAAGGATTTTTCAAAAGTGTTCCAATCTGCACCAAATTTTACGCAACGTTTGTGAAAATTGGAAGACCGTAGTACAATTTTAGACAAAATCGTGAAATTATTGTAGATGTTATTAAAGACAACCCGCACAACAGGTCTGTATATTTGGTTGTTTTCTCTCGCATTTAAGCGCAAAGGTATTTTTTATTAATGGCTTCGACTTTGGTCACAGGATCACAGTAATATGACTCAAATATTTTATGTATCACATAACAGCAAATATCTCAGCCAAAAACAATTTTTTTTTTTTATTTAATTTTGTAATAGAAATAATTAATTTTGGGCTATATTAAAAAAAAAAATTCAATTTTTTTTTAGTTTATTTCTCTAAAGTAACAATTTTTACAAAGAAATGATATAAAAAAATGGGGTAATACTCCTTAACGTTTATTCAAACAATCTTTTTTACTTGCTCTAGAGATGGACGATGCAAATTCACGAGATATAAATATTTAATGAAAAATTTTGATACGAATGGGGATTGAGCTATATATCTCCCCCGCCTGGGACAATTGATTGCAACTACCCTGGCCTATATATTTACTATATAGCTATATAAATAAGATTCTTTAGAATGGGAAAGATAAAACGAAAAACATTACTAATATTATTTTTATTATCAATCTTTATAAGTTCATCGAGTTCAATGAACTTATTAAACTTTTATATATATAGTATATCTTCTGTATATATGGATCAGTAAGATGTCCCAATCTTCTTGGTAATCATATAAAAAAAGGAATATAGTAAAATTAAGAAAAATAATCACGAGACTTCTCTAGAATAATAAAAAATACTTAAATTTGAATATGTTGAAGTTTTAGATTAATCAAATTATAAAATTTTAGGAAATTTATGTTAGCTAGATTGGATCTGATTCAAAAAATAAGAGGTCGTAACGTTATTCGATAAAGTTCATATGACCCGTGAAATTTTAATTTAATCTCATCTATAAAAAAAAATATATATATATATTTTTTAATAAACATATTTTATTAATTTCAAGAAAAATAATTCTTTAATAATAAATAAATAAAATAATACTCTTTGCGATAATTAATAAATTAATTGGATTTTTAATTGGGCCACTTGTGTTGAATGGAGATGCTCTCGAGAGGACAGCCGGGGTTGACATCCATCCCAGAGAGAGAGAGAGAGAGAGAGAGAGAGGATGGAGAGGCATTGAGCGAGCGAGTGAGAGAGAGAGAGAAAAATATATACACAACCTGATGAAGTAGAAATACCGATACCGAAACGCTGAATACAGTCCATCAAGAAAGAAAGAGGAAGGGACTAGATTCTTGACGCGTAAGAAAGCAAGAGCGAGAGCAACGAGTATGCCTCATGACCCTGAATGACAGCAACAGGATACAGATAATTAGCTCTCTCTCTCTCTCTCTCTCTCTCTCTCTGGTTGATAACCACCGACATCGTCATCACTTCTCTCTCTCTCTCTCTTTTAGTCACTCATTCAATCTGCAATTCACTTTTTTAACTTTCTTAAAAAAAAAATATTATAAATAAATAAAAATGGTAATCATACTTCCTTGAACCTGTTAATCAATTAAACAGTAAATATTTCTTTCCCTAGGACGGTCGAGAAGTCTGAAAATAAAGGTCACCTAAAGAATTGGAATTCCTTTAGTATTACTTATTATAACATGAAATTTTAAAATAAAAAACATTTCAAATTAAAGATACCGGTATTTAATTTTTTGTAATTAAATAAAATACAATCTTCATTAATGACCAGCGATGTCACTAGGGAGCTTCCTTCGTTTAAAGGGGTTAAGTACCTAGAACAATCCAAAAATTAAATTACACTGACTGGATCCGCCCAGTCCTATAGAGCGTTATTTGAAAAATAAACCTCTATTAATCGATAAAATTTAGACGGAAATATTGAAACAAGGCTTACAAAAAATATAGAGGAGGGGAAGTAAAAAATAAATACTAAATTGGAATACCTACTGGCCTTTTTTTTTTTTTTTTAACATTGGCAGGAAATAATATTATATTTTGTCATCGGTCCAGTCAAGAGAATGGAATCAAGAAATTATTTTATGTTATGGAAAGATCCAGAGTTCTTCAATTTTAAAATATTTAAAGTAATAAAAAAAAAATTAATAAATATAATACTTTATAAATTTACTTAAATTCACATTTATTTTCCCAAGTACTGTGGATCAGCTGTTCTCAACCTTTTACGTTCCCAAAGGGCCAAACAATTTAAAAAATTTTCGCGGACCGGTAAGGTAAAAAATTAAGGAAAAAATTTCGCATAATAAATAAATAAACTTTTACAATCTGAAATAATTAATATCCATCCATTCTTAATAATAACAAATGTTAAAATATGAAGCGTTCGGTATTTAAAATAAATTATTTTAAATAAAAAACCATATTCGTAGTAAAAACTTAATTTAAATAAAATTTTCTAAATAGTGTTATTTTTCTGCAGATGGGTAAAAATTTCTGACCGGTCCCGGGACCGGCGGTTGAGAACCACTGCTGTACATTAACTTTCAAAGGGGGTGGGGATACCAGACACCTCCCCCCCCCCCCAATTTTTATTATACACAAACGAAAATACCGATACATCCTTAAAATATTTTTCTTAACTTCAATTTTAGAAATAAATGTCAAACTCTGCTCGCAGTCTATGAATGCAACGTCATCATAACCCGACACTCACTAAACAATCAAAAGTAAACATTTTCGGATTATAATATTGATTAGATAATAATAATAATAAAAAAAAATTGATTTTAAATTAAATTAAAAAACAATTAAATATAAACATAAATTCATTAGGGTTGTTTTAATGAAATTATTAGATAAATATAATTTTTAAAAATCCAATTTAAATAGTAATGTACTCCACTCAAAATTAATTGGACATGCATCTTTTGTTTTTTCTATGTAAATAATTAGAGAAGACCTACATGAAATACGAAAATAATAAATTTAATAATAGGTAATTGGGATATGAATATGAAATGATATGAAATTTTATGATTTTAAATTTCTTATACTTCTTCCTTAATTATCCACATAGAAGAAACAAAAAATACATGTTTTTAAATTATTTTTGAAGGGGATAGTATATATTAGGACTGATATAATTAACCGGTTAATCGGTAAACTAATTAGTTTTTTAATGGGTTAAAACAATTAACGGATTAAACTGTCAATAAATTGTCAATGTGCGAGTGAAAGAGACGAGAGGGGAAGAATCCCTCTCTTTCTCACCTGTTTTTTAAAAGAATCAACTAAATTGGCTTAAAAACATTTACTGATTAATTTAACTTTGGTTAAAAAAAACTTCTAAAATTTTAATCGAAGTTAGTTGTGTATTTTCTGACCAATTAAAAATGTTTGACATATTAAAACTATTTAATAGTTGATCTTTTATTTGACCGGATAACTTTTTTGATAAATCAAAGATCAACTAAAAAATTTTAGCTAAATATTTTTAATCCGTTAATTTCTTTACCAGCTATTTTTTTTTTTTTGTATCCGGTTAACCGGGAGATTCCCAAACTTTTGAATTACGCGGCGCTCTTATTTTTACGGCACTCTTAACATAATATAATTTTTCAGAAACGTTAACATAAATTTGAGCTAAATAAATTATATTATAATATATCAATATAACTTTTAGTTTTAATTTCTTTTTTTTTTTTTAATCTTTTCGGCACCTAATGCCATTTAGACATTAAACGATATATACTAACTATATTAATTTACGATACAAGTATCCAGGCATATTTATTTAAATCAATATGATTTAAATGAATTTTCATCGGATTACCTGGGATCCGAACCCACTTTTAACAATGTCTTTAACCTCCCGGCCCCGGGGGGGGAGGTTAATTTCTTGCATTTCCCTTAGAAAAAATAATTTTTTAAGGTTTCGTGGCGCCTAGGGCCCAAGAGCGCCACGGCGCATAGTTTGTGAACCTCTGAGTTAACCGGTTAAAAAAATTTCCAAAATTCCAAGCCTTAATACATATCCAAATTTAGATAATTTTTTTTCTTTAATTTATCACAAACATCCCATGCGAAATGATCAAATAGATAAATTTATTTATAACCATCCGTTTTGGTTTCTAAAAAATGCCTTCTTATAATTTCGATTACAATAATTATTAGATTTTTTACTCAAACTAATAAATTACATAACATATTATTATCATTGCTATTTAGGCGTCCTAGGTTAATTGTTCACTTTAAAAAAGATTAATATACATTCTGAGTCACAAAAATTACTAAATAACAGGTCATAAGGTTTTAAGATTACCTATATATAATATATGTCAATGCTCTGAATTTTTGGAGCCAATTATTTTAATAAGTCTTTTTTATTAAGTTATATAAAATTTGTATATAAAAACCTCTAAGATAAAATAAGAAAACGCCATTAGAAAAATATTCAGATAAATTCAAAAAACATGACGTTCATATTTTTGTAATTTAAATAAGAGGAAATGATTAATAAATTACATTCACCAAAACTTGCGTTCAAATTCAGCCACAACAAAAACTATTCGAATTAAGTTATGACCCAAAAGGCAAGAAAATAGGAACTCATCCCTCCCCAGTAACACACACTATAATCCCTGAGAGTCGGAAGCATACCCCAAAATTAAATTAATTCACTTATCCAAAGGAGGAATTAGATAATAAATAGTTAAGTTTAAATCAAAATTTGGATTAACCATTTCTCCTAAAGCTAAATATAAAATTTTTTATTTTTAAAGAATGTATTTTTTTTTTTCCTATTATTTTAACTAATCATTTTTATTTATTATTTCAACATCAACTATACAATGATAAAAAATGCTAAATATGTATTTGAATGATCATCAAAACCAAAACGGATGTTTACAAATAAATTTATCTATTTGATCATCTTTTTTAATAGCTATATATTGAATATATTTATTTAATTCTTATATTAATATTATTCAAAGATATTAAATAGCTATTTAGGAAAGAGTTCCCAAAAGAAAAAAGATGAATGGATGATATTTTCCAGTTATCGGAAAGAGGAAGTGTTGTAATATTTGAGGGTACAGAGGAAGGGAATGTGGGGGGAAAAGGAAAGGCCATTCACTAAATATCCTCAAAACCTTCAAGAATTTTTCATTCATTTTTCCCCCTTTTTTATGGAAAAAAAATGTTTTATATCCAAGTATATATTTTTTTTCTGAAAAGGTGACATTTATCCAATTATTTAGATTTGATAAATTTTATTTAAAATTTATATGAGATGTAGCCCTATAATATATATTTCTTCTTAACATTTCAACAATCCCATCCCTTCCAATCATACCAGGGATTTTTGATTTTTTAAATGATAAATAAATTTTGAGGTTTTTATAGGCATCTGAGGCCATTTAGACATAACAAAAAAAAAAAAAAACAATTAGTCTAAAATAACGAATTTGTAAAAAAAAAATACGAATTTTGAATATATCATTAGATGCATAAATTCGTTCGTTCTTGTCGCCTGAAAGGTAGGCAATCAACCAACCAGAAACCACGCATGTTCTTAATCTATATAAAAATTGAACAACTCCATATAAGAGTTCTGGAGCAATTATTCGAAAAATTCATTAGTATTATGGTTATTTCCTAACTTCCAGCAAACAAAAACGAAAGAATTTATGTATCTTAACTTTTTTCTAATCATAGTAAATTATTTTTCTCAATTCTTCTTAATTTTAAAATAGAAAGAATTTGAATTATTTCAACATTTTTTAATCTGTGTAGAAGAATCAAAAGGGACTATATGGGAAGCTTTTAAATCCCCTATTGACCAGCACCCTTATTTATATATATATATATATATATAAATGGATTTTTTGTGTAAAAAAGGATTGGGAGTCGTTTGGATGGACAATAGCCTCACTTTACATTTCATCCCTTCCAATGACTCCAGGGATTTTGGATTTTTTAAATAATAAATAAATTTTGAAGTCTTTATAGGCATCTGAGGCCATTTAGACCCCGTCGTTATTTATTTATATTAATTGGTAGCCAATATAATATAAGTGAAATTTTAGGGCTTATAAATAAATTAATAATATAATAACACTTCTTATTTTTTCTACTCAGCTTTATAACAACTGATAGTCCTACATTTTGATATAATGCTGATTCTTTATACATGTGAAAAGGAGGCATAATTTAAAATCTTTATTAAAATCATGTTTTTGCAAATTTTTTTGTTTCTTTTCATAAATAACACAAACTACATAAAGAACCTTCGATTTTTATCATAAATTTGTTTATTATTCATCCAACGATTCGATCTTTTTTTTTATATATAATTTTATTTCTTAAATTATTCTTATATTCCAACAGAAGAAAATATATTATTTGATTTTTATCTCGTGTCAAAGTTTTCAATCTTTAAAATTTATACGATTTTATTTTATACATGCACCGTATCTCTCTTATTTTTTCAATTTTTTTTTTTTTTTAAGAAAGAACAAGAGATTCTTGGCTTTCCAAGGCTCTAGCAATATTTTTATTTTCTCTTACCTTTAGAGTAGACAGAACTCCAAATTATGTATTAATTTATGAATAAATTATTATAAATGAAATATATAATGCGATCGCAATAAAATATAAGTCGAGATTTCAACGGAAATACATGTTTTGATACCCCCCCCCCCCCAATTTTAAAATTGAGTCTCCCAAAATGATCTGAATCTATTAATATGTGAACAAGTTTTTTCAAAAACGAAAAAACGTATGATGCTGAAATTTTATATTTAAGCTAGGAACCCACGTCACTTGCTCCTCGAAGCTTTTGAATAAAATTGCTGAGTACTAGTAGAGTTTACTGATGTACTTTTTTTTCGATTTTCTCAAAATCGCTCTAACGATATTGATTAAAATTTATATATCAATTATTTATTACATGATCTTTGAAATGTATTCATCCTTATCCCACCTCCAAAAATGTTCGAGGATCACTTTATACTTGTACATTTTTAAGATTTTTGTGATTTTTTCTTTTAAACTACTTTGATTAAATTGGCTATACATGGGCCCGACGCAAATAGTCTGCTGTGACAGCACATCATTCAGCTTTCTTTACTTTACGTAAGAGAAAGCTGTATAATGTGCGTTTAGTCACACCAATTTTTTATTTTTATTCTATTAAAATTTTTGAGGTCGAAATTAATTTTAGACCTCTCCTTTAAAAAAAAAGATAAACGAAGGTGGTGTACAACATTAATTAATTAGTATTAATTTATTTGACCTTTAATCTTCCATTAAAATATATTTCAAAAAATTTATGATCAAAAATAAAATGTATATTGTCTATAAAAATTTTAATCTAAGATTCATTATTAGTTTAATAATAAAATTCTTTTTTTGAAAAGGGGGAAAAAATTTTCAGTGAACATAAGTAAAAATAAATTCTTGGAGAGTTCATTAAATATTTAAATTACACGGAATATAATTATTTTTTGCCTAGTGAGTGCATTTTATTATTAAATAATATGAATTTTTAAATTAAAAATTCTTTTATTGATATACCCAAAGCCACAATAACCAAAACAAAAAAAAAATTAAATGTTTTTCCAATAATAAAATTTTCTCTCATTATATCTATATAAAGAACGATTGATTTAAAATAAAAATTGATTGCTTTAGCTATCATGTTTATATAGATTTTCTCAACTAAACATTCATTTTTATCGGGTAACCAGGTACCAGTTTTTGATTAAAACGTGGCATTGTTGAGATTATTGTTGCATTGTTGTGAGCTAGAGGTGGTGGGGGAAGGCGATTTGCTGGTGCTGCTCAATGACTGGCTCAGCGTCAAGTTCATTGACTGCAGAGTGCTCTGAACTTGGCTCAGCGCTATTCGGCCACTGCCGGTTAACTTCGGCATGGCTCGGCTCAGGGCCTTGGGGCTCGGCTGCCTTCACTTGGCCAGTGCTTTCAGTCGGCCCGACGGCCCCGAGAGGTATATATCTGCTGTATTAACAACAGCTCTCCTCTCTCCCTCTCTCTTTCCTCTCTCTCTCTCTCTCTCTTTCTCTCACTTCTCATCTATTGACGTGGAAAGTTGCTAGAGTGCGTGTTGTGTTCTCTCTCTCTCTCTTTGTGATTCTAATATAAGTGTTAGTGTATTTTTTTAATAAGAAGACAAATATTATAACAACAAGAGTGGTGTTGTTCTTACCCAGTTGGTGTTCACGTAAGTATTTATCTATATATATATATAAATAATTTGATTGTTAAACCCCATATGAGAGGATCTGTCAAAAAGCGAGCGGATTTCATATGTCGTCGGGTGGTCGGTCGTTGTGGCGATGACGTCACTTGGCGCGTCCTAAGGCGTGGCCAGCACCGACCGACCGACTCACCACATTCTTCTCCCAGAGACTTTTTTCTTCTCACACACATACTTGTACATGTACATACACACATACATAGAGACCTCCACAGTCCCGTTTTTTTCCTCCTTTCTCATCGCTTCTAGTCTTTTCTAAATGTCAAACGACGTGGCTGCAGCAACTTTTGCGGCCTTGCAGTTAATCCAGAACCCTCCCTCTCATACTATTTCCCCTTAAAAAATAAACCACGTGACCAACGTTTTGATATTTCTACAAGCACATCATCAGTAATCAATAATAAATTAAAAAATTTTAATTTATATTTTATATCTCAAAAAAAAAAAAAAAAAAAAAAAAAAGAACAAGATGATCCAGCTTAAATATAATTTTTAACAAAAATTTTGTTATCTCAGAAAACAATAAATCTGTCTTATATATTTTAATTAAAATAATTTTAAAGTAAAATAATTTATAAAATAAACTCTGATTAATTCAAAATATTTTCGCTTACTATTTGCTAGATATTAGCAGTCTAAAAAACTTAAAATTGTTTTTTTCGTTATTATTTTTTGACTGAGAACGTCTAGCTCACTTGAAATTTGTTTACAAATTGTCTTATTTTAAAATTAATTTTAATACATCTAATTACCTAAAAGAAGGATATTTGAGAGGATTTGTTATCCACATAAAATATCAAAAGAAGTCTTGTTTATTTATTTATGCTTGTTCTTCTTGACATAAGATATAAATAATAGAAAATGAAAAAGCTATTTAATTATTACCGATCAAGATGTTTCCGATTACAAATTGGTCTTCATATGCACAATTAACATAACAATTAGATACCATCATGGGAAAATAAAAATAAAAAAATCACATTTAATACCTAAGATTAAGTTTTGATGAAGGCAGGAATTTGTATCCGAATGTTTCTTGTTCGGTTGCGAAGAGAACAAATTCCTTTTGTAAAATCTTAATAATCAAAACGAGTGGCGTAATTTGACACGTACTCACCTCTCTCTTTTTATTCTTCTCGCTCACTCTCTCTCTCTCTCGCTCTCTCCTTGAGACTATTTTCAAATTCTCTAGGGGTCACCCCCTTTATAAATAAACTTTACAATTGTTTAGTTATTTATTATTAATTATTTATTAATCATTTATGACAGATGATCTTCACCATTTATCATTAAAATAGGTCCATATATTTAAACAATTATAATAAATAAAAAAACAACAAATCAATATAATTATTATTAAAAAGAAGAATTGAATTGGGAAATTACATGTAATAATTTCTTCATTCATTAACTATATTTTCAAAGAGTATTAAAAAAACTCTTATAAAATTACATTTTCTATTTATTTCTAACAAAAACATTTAATATGATAATTGGAAAAAATTCTTAATAAAATAATATTAAAAATTAATCAAAGTAAAAAAAAGATATAGTACCAAAATAATTATTTCAATAATTTCCAATATTTGAAAAATCAATTCTTTCTAACAAAGAAAGATAATATTGTTGTCATTTTTCATTATTTAACAATTTTCTATTGTTCCTTAAAGCAGAGATAAAGTCTATACATGATTAGAGCAAAAAAAAAACTGAAGTTTCCTCATTTTTGAAACTTAACGATTTTACTAGCGATCTCCATCGTGCCGATCCCGAAACGGATTAAAAAGATAGTGATAGGAGAAGAAGAAGAGGGAAAGGATGAAGATTAGTTAACTTCATTTATAAAATGAAACTTATTTTGAAATGTAAAGAAAAATATTTTTGCGATTTTTTTGACCCTCTAACACTATTTTTTTTAAATTTTTTTTACAAAATGGTAGTAGATCCGGATTAAATGGGAAAAGGGTTCTCCATATAAACAAAAAGTTAGTTAATTGAATACATATAAAAAAATATCAAAAAATGATCCAAACAAAATTTAAATATTTAATTTTTTATTTAATTTTCTTGCAAATTTCTGATTTTTTTTTTTTTATTCTAAAGACTTTAGCCTTCTCTTCTCTGAGATGTTTGTATTTTTTTAAACAAAATTTCTAAAATTGCTAGCGAGTTTTTTTTTCCAGAAATAAGGAATGCGCTCTCTATTTATGATTGAAGGATTTCCAGCAGATTTCCTCTCCTAATATATTTTATTGGATTTCAAGTAATTTCAAACAGTCTAAAAGCCGAAAGACTTAAAAATAAATTTAAGAAAAAATTAATATTCATAAATAGGATTTAATTTTAAAAATCAAAAAAGGCAATATTTCCAAAAAAGTTAAAGGCTATTAATTCCAAAAAAAGTTAAAGGCTATTAATAGCTATTTACAATCACACCACACTAACCTTACTCATTTTAAAAGTAAAAAAATCTTTTTTATTTTAATTGATTTAATTAAATAACGTTGCTCTCAGCTTTTTTTTTTTATCATAATTATTTTTAATCGTAATTATTTCTCTTATTATCTTTATATATACACTTGTAAAAGCGCAACTCGTTTTTGATATCTGTTTTATTTTTTTTTTTTGCCAGGCTGGTCTTTTTCTTTTTCTCCGAAGGTCGAAAGTTGAATAATTTTTCTTCTCTCGGTGTGTTGCTAAGAGAAAAAAAGGAGAGAAAGAGAGAGAGTAAAGACTGATTTCCTCTCTGTTTTTTAACCTAAGCATTTTTTCTCTTTTTATCTTTTTTTTTTTTTTCTTTTTCTTTCCATCCGACGTGGCTCCGAACTTCTAAAACGTTGGGAGATCCCCGTATTGCTAATTGAAAATTGATTCCTTTCTTATTAAAAAAAAAAAAAAAGAAAAAAGAAAAAAAAGCATTGATGCAGTGAACTGAAATTATCAAAGTAAAAAAAAAAACTTCCGCTAGAAATTGCAATCTCTTCTCTAATATTTTTTTTTTTAAATAAAAAGTTAATAAATAAATGATAAAATTATCATACAATAAAATATTATCTAATAATCATAAATTTTAACACTATAATAATTTATAATTTATTTTTTTATCTCAAAAAATAAAAAAAAATTAACATTACTCAACCTTTACTTCTTGTCTTGTTAGCATGTTAGGTTTTGACCAAAAATGAAAGAATTTCTTATGTTGTATAGTCTATATATCGGTCCATTTCAAAGTAATTCATTCCGTCCATCTACAGGCCAGTATCTTTAATTTGACAACATTCCTAAAACATTTGGTTTTCACATTTATTAATACAAAAATACGTGCTCCCTAATAATTGATTGACAGATTAATTGTAAAATATATTTATTATTGTAAAAGTATAGGAAATTTGCACATCACACAACTTTTTCTTACCTAAGATAAGGAAAGCTGAATAATGTGCTGTCACACCAGATTTTTTGCGTCGGGCCCTCCTTTTGCCAATTTAATCGATTTCGTTAGAGTAGTTTTAGAAACAGCGGTTACTCCAGCCGTTTAACTGATAAACGGCAAAGCTACATAAGTAAAGTAAGTTTCAAACAATTTTGAGGGATAAGGATTAATACATTTCAAAGATCATCTATTAAATAATTGATATATGATTTTTAAACAAAATCGTTGGAGCAAATTTTGATAAAATAAAAAAAAAATCAAAGGAAATTTGGTTAAATTCTTTGGAAGAAAGATTGTCTCCCGATTGGTTAGTCTCAAAGTCTTATCAAAGCCTTAATAAAATTTGGCCTCTCAATTTTTAAAAATATCAAAATTTACGGACATTTTTCTTTTTTTTTTTTTTTAATATTTTGAGGATATTTAAAAAAGAAAATTAAAAATTAAATCATAACGTTTTAGCGTATTATAGTGCAATGATTGCAATGAATATTTAAAATAATTTGATTTTACTTTCTCTTAACTCGTATATGAAAGATATAGTGAGAAAATATTTTTTTAATTTTATCTTTCTCAAATTCCTACTTCTTCACATTTGTTTATTATCTTCGACGTATTTCTTTTAAGGAGCTTTTTTTTTTTTTTTTTTTTTTTTAGTTCATAAATTACTTTTAACTCCGGTAATTAAATAAAAAAATATATATCAGAGTCATAAAATAAGAGTTTAGATAAAAAAAAAATACGGTAAAAAAAAGAAGAAAGGGAGGGCGGGAACAAAGTGAATGTAATTTCAAGAGAGGGGCTGTATTCCTGGTGAAAGTCCTTGCAATTTTCTTTAATTATTATTTTTTTTTTTTTAATATTTATGTGGATGTATATGTCTATGTATTTATATATCTTAGGAAGAGTGTTTTTGCCAGGCCAAACAGCTACACATCTGCGTTGCGTTGCATTGCATTGAAGAGGCGAATCGCTCTCACGCTTGCTTCATTTTTAAATCAGAGAGAGAGAGAGGGGGGGGGGATTCACACACATTGCTTTTTCGTATATATAACACAGAGAAGAAGAAAATTTTTTTTCTTGGGAGCAAAGAAAGAGCAAACATTGAGCGATGACAAATTGACTAACGAGCAAGCCAAACCGCAGGGAGAACATTACCAAGTAGACTAAACATAGCCAACAATAACAACAACAAATAAGACACGTGTGACAGACGATTCTAATGCTGAAAAATTGTTGACGATATAAAAACCATTAAAGGCCTAATAAAGTTGCAATTGCATTGAGTTGGGCAGCCATCTTTATTTGCAGATAGAAATATTTTTATAGAATTTATTAGATCTATAAATTTAAATGAGGTATATAGCTGGTCAAAGTTGCGTATAAGGTTTCAATAAAGAGCCAAGCAGCTACAAATTTCTTTTATTAATAGACCAGAGCTAACGTTTCGGACCTCTATGGGACCATCTTCAGAGCCAGATCATTGTCGATATGTAGATTTTCTTTAAGTCATTTATGGGCATTTCCTATATTATATTATACTTAGGTAGAGTAGTATGCAAATAAATAAATTAGCCCAAAATTATAAAACAAGGACAGGGTATGAATATATTAATAGATATAGATCTATAAACGTATATGGGATTTTATTTATTAATTATATATTATTCTATTCAAAATGTAGATTAAGTTTTTTCCTAAGGAGCGGCAGGGGTGGAGAGAGAGCAATATAAATTTCCACAACCAATTAAAATTATTTATTGTCATTTTATATTTGTCCATCCCTGATATATAGAGTAAATTTGAACTTTTCGGGGGAGAAATGGGCTGGTCTTTGGCCTCTCCTTGATAAGTCCCTGGATTAAGCGACGGAATTGGATAAATCTTTTCACTTAAACTTAGTATAAACAAAACGCCTTCTAGGGTAGAATAATTAATTATAACCCAATATTAATGAAAATTTAACTTGGAGGTGCTCTTGCTTCCTAATTAAATAGTCAATGTTTCGCTTTCCGTTCTAAAAAAATTTGTTTCATTTATATTGGATAAATATGAACAGTGCCTATATGTGGAAAAAGGAAATCAAAATTTAAGTGCAACTTAAAAATTTTATTCTCCTTCTGAGTCTGCTTATTTCCGAGTATTCATTATTTAAATAATATAATATATAGATAATAGTATAATAATATGTAATATAATAGATAATTTCAATAAATTCTAAATGTTTTCCTTTTATAAATTGATAAAGATAAATAATATATTTATAAATTGAATGTTGGCAGTGAAATATCAAATGATGAATTACGATTTTCCCGGTTTTGGAATTAATATCAACCCCATTGGTATGGATAGTATGCCTGCCCTCGAATTGAGAAATGGAGAGCTATCATTTAAACTTGAGGGATTCCACCAACGTCCAATAAATAATCTAAGAAAATTATATTTATCTTCTTTTGTGGTTTAGGGGCGTTATCTTGCAGGGTCAAAGAGGGGTG
>JAAAKE020109708.1:0-16934 GCA_010014785.2 Anisolabis maritima
ATGGTTTTGGCCCTCGGAACTTACTGGAGTAATCAGTATGGCCCTAAGGCTGGAAAGTTTGGAGACCCCTGGTATAGGGGATTGATGAGAAGGCGTCAAATGACAAATAAAATATTCTTTGAGGCAATTGATTTCGCAAGATCTGATGATGCTTTAAATAAAGCGAAATCGATCACCTCAAAGAATATTTTATTTGTCATTTGACGCCTTCTCATCAATCCCCTATACTCCTTGAATATTCGGACATGCCCTGTCCCTTGATGCAGAATTAGTGATTCACGTATCAAAACTTAAAAAAAATATTTGGACATCTTTAAGAATTCATATATTTTACATATTTTAGTTTTATATAGCGCCCCAGATTATAACAAATTTATTTTGATACAGATCAGTGCATCAAAGAACGAACAGCATACAATAAATGAGTTTTTTTTTTTTCAGGTGATGCTGAATTGTTAAAGAAAATCTTAGATATTAAATTACAATTAGAAGAAACTCTCACCAGATGTACAACTTTGGGATTGGATAAAAAGAAAGCAAAAAAATTTGATGATGATGATGATGATGATGGCTCCTCCTCAACGTCTGATGAAGAGTTTGAGGAGGTTCATAAAGAGGGATTTGAAAATAATGTTAGAGCACCGTTGCCTAAAGATGTTGCTATTCCCACAGCAACATCACAAAAAGACACCAAGGCTAAGGATTGGAAACTTTGCTCTGAAGATCATGAAAATGTTCGTTGCTCTCTTTCCTCTTTTTATTTTTTTATAATAATAAATTCGAATAATTTTTTTTTTTTTTTTTAGGATCCTACATCACTTAAATCGACATTAAATCAATTAAAACAAGAGAAAATTATCATAAAAGAAGAAACTGAAAAAAATAATAAGAATAATAATATAATAGAAACTAATAAAAATTATTTTTTAAATGATCCTGGCCCGAGTACATCATCTGGTGTATCTCGTAAAGAGAAATTGCTTGCCATCGCTCCTAAATTACCATTCGATGTTGATCTTTATCATTGGGAAGATGAAAAAGTTCCAGTGCCAACGATGTTAGCGTAAGTTTCACTCCTCTCTCCTCTCTTAGAAAGCAATTTAAAAAAAAAAAAAAAAAAAAAATGTTTTCACATCAGATAGCATTTTAACTGTGGGCACTTGAGCCCAGACGCCCCGCCCCGCACCATCTAACTGAAAACATATTTTATAAAATGTTTCATTAAATATTTATTAAAATAAATTTCAACCATAAAACTTTAAAGATTCTTGGTTATTGAAGGAAGAAAGAAAAAGAAAGAGAGATCAGGCCAATATTATTTATTCAATCCAGAGCCACGGTTCGGTCCTAGGTTGAGGCCATCCTCAGGGTCTTAAGATCAAACAGTACTCATGCCAAATGTATTTGGAGGAAATTGTGACAATCGGTCCAAAGTTTTTATTATAATCTGTTGAAAAATTTTTCTTTGTCCCCCTCAATCGTAGGATTGGTATTATTATACAATATACAGCATTGATTCATCATGATAGGAATGTAAAATATACTCAATCCTACAATTGAGGGGGGCAAAGAAAATTTTTTAACAACTCTACCTATCCTTTTACGTTTAGCTCCCGAAACGTCAACAGATTATAATCGTAGAGAAATTCTTTTTTTGTTAAAAATGTTTCTCATTTGGAATGACTATCGATTGATCTTAAGAGCCTGAGGATGCTCAATTTAGGACCAAATAAATGATAATGGCCTGATCTCTCCGTGTTTTCTTTTTCTTTCTTCCTGACTGGCTGATCTTGATAAAAAATATTAAATTAAAAGCCTTATCTGAGCAACGAGACGTCTCTCTTGTGTTGTGTTCTAATCATGAATCGAATCAATTGGTCTTTTTCCATTTCTCCCGTCGATTATGCATACATTATGAAATAGGCCTATATTGTCCTTGCTGAAGGAGCAAACCTATAATTTTCTTCTGAATATTAATAATAAGATCGCTTTATCTTTTTCTTATTTGAATAGAGTGAATTGCGAAGGACATCGCTTTTGGGCTGCGGCTGATGAAGAACTCGCTGAAATTCCCATCCCGGAAGGATCAGCTGCTCTTCGGACAAGAGTTATTGAGTTTTCTGGCAAATTCGAACCTATTAAATGGGAATGTCGAGCGCCTCTTCCTTCAGGACGACTCTGCCCACGCCGGGATCGTTTTAAAGTAAATTTATATTAAACTTATATTCACTCAGGATCTTTTTCCATTTTCCTACATTTTGTAAACAATTCTTTAGAAAGCATGCATTCTATGTGTGTCTGTCTCTCTCTACATCGTCCTTTACCAAAAAGTTTCGTTCTAAAACAAAGAGAGCCTTTAGTCTTTGGTCTTGACCAAACTAAGATAATCTCTTCTCACTTGTTTTTTATGTTAGTTTTTAATTTATTTTAATTATATTAATCGAATTAGAGGAAATTTTTATTGCAAAACTAAATGAGAATTTTTTAATATAAAAATTTTTGATACATTTTATCTGAAAATTGCAGTAAGTAAGAAATTTATGAAATTAAAAATGTAATTTGAATATTATTAGTTTTTTTTGGAAATTTTATATTTTATATTTATATTTTATATACTTGCCCTTCAGCCAAGAACTCTAAGATCTTAGGAAAAGTTATTTAAGAAATTTTATTACTTTTTACTTTCTCTTGCTTATATATTAAATATTTAGTGAGAAAGTATTGCGATCTTAAGAAAAATCAATGTTGAAATTTCAACTTAAATACTCGTTTAAAAAATTGGGTCTAACAAAACAGTGTGCCTGTCTGTCTGTGTGTCAATCTTTGAACAAGATTTCTCAACAAGGCCGAAATTTTATATTTAAATAGATACCCTCGTAAAGCTTTTCAATAAAAACAATAATTTCGAGCCCATTTTATTGATATAGTCTTTTTGCCTTTGTTCTGGTATGACAAGCAAAACCGCACAGAGTGTTTCTTAAACTACTCTAACGAAATTAATTAATTAAATTGGGCATTAGGAGGGCCGACGCCGAAATCTGGTGTGAACGCACATCACTCAGCTTTCTTAACCTTAGCTAAGAGAAAGTTGTGTGATGTGTGATTTTCACTCAAGATTTTTTTTTTTTTATTTCGTTTGAAAATAATATTTTAAATAATGATATTGAAATTTCTTCACATCATTTATTTTAAAATACCATCTTATTTCCAAACTTGTGCCTTGGTTATGATTTTGACAGAACTAACGTTAGTTGGATAAACAATGAAAACGTTCTTGAATTATTTTTAAATTTATGTTAGTTATTTCTTATTTGTGTAAAAATAGAAATAATTAATTTCAAGATTAGTATTCATATATTTTCTTCCCTCTCCCCCTCTAAACCAAATACTCTGTGCAGAGATGATAGAGGTTATTTGAGAAAATAACGAGCATGCATTGTATATAGAATTTTTTCCATTTTTATTTATAAAAGAAAATTATATTTGATGTTTCGGCCATTTTCGATGAATGAAAATAAGTAAAAAAATGTATACAATAATAAAAAATGTTTTTTTAGTGTCCTTTTCATGGGAAGATCATCGCAAGAAACTCAATTGGAGAGCCATCAAATCCTGAAGAAGCTGCAAAATGGCAGGCAAAAGTAGAAGAGAACGCACGGAGACAACCAGCTGATTGGCAAGATCCAGCGCTTCTAGCTGATATTAAGGTTAAGTAGGAAACAAAGCACATGTTTCAACCAAATTATCGAAAGAACTTTTTTTCTAAGTGAGAGAGAAGTGTTATTTTTTGAACTACCCACACATTTTAAGATTTCTTTGCTGTACCCGTTTGATATGACTAATGATGGTTCTTCGGCAGGCTAGGAGGAGGAGGAGGAGGAGTGTTTTTG
Source organism: Anisolabis maritima (assembly GCA_010014785.2). Classification (NCBI taxonomy): domain Eukaryota; kingdom Metazoa; phylum Arthropoda; class Insecta; order Dermaptera; family Anisolabididae; genus Anisolabis; species Anisolabis maritima. Next base: position 3,891 of record JAAAKE020109708.1, read on the forward strand.
ATTAAAAGTATCTCCAAACCATGACATCAGGATATTCCAGGAGAGTAGGGAAGTAATATCAAGTCGTCAGTCATAGATAAAGTACAAATACCCATAAAAAAATTTTATTAGGAAGCCAAAATATAGTCTTTTTTTTCTCTCTTTCATCAGCCATTCTAAAATATAACTTCAATATGTATGTATATATGTGACAGCCAATGAGAGCTCGGATTCTTAGTGGCATGTCAACAATAAAAAAAAATATATCCCCTCCTCAAAAGAAATTGGACACCTGTTTGTTTTGTTTCCTCTTAATGGATAACTAGGCGAGCTATATGAAAATTAATAATAGGTAAAACATTATGGAATTTGATGATTTTGTAGCTCTTCTAATTTCAATCTTCTCATCCATTAAGGCGAAAAAAAAGATGCAAAATGTCCAATTTCTTTTGAGGAGAAGAGTATATTTGTGAGTATAAAGGATTGATATAAATATGTCGCCATGTCGTTGCCTAAGTCTTCTTCAAAAATATTATAAGCCCTTCAATAATAGATTTGCTTTTTTTTAAGTGTATGTTTATGAATAATCTTTATTATTTGTCTGATGAAGGCATGCAGTAGCGCTCGTTTTGTTTATTCTAATTTTGAAAGAATCAAAGATTTATGAGAATAAAATATAAAACTCAGGAACTAGTGATCGAATACACAGACGGTTAATGACAAAAAGGTCCCCAACACGCTAATTGAAAAGGGGGTGGGGGCGACCCTTTCTCTCTCCCATTAAGCATAATTTCTGAATATTCTTTTTCCAGAATGCAACGGGCATTGATCTAAAACTACCCGAAAAAAAAGGAAATAGAAATAAAAAACGAAGAATTAAACCAGAATATTCGGGATTAACCCAAATAGAGGATAAAAAATCAACGGCTTATTCTCGAATATCACGGAAAATTTTCAATAAGTAAGTTAAATTATTCTTGTTTTTGATTATTATTATTATTAATAATAATAATATAATTATTATTATTTTTCTTCAGGGGAACAATGAAAAGAATTTCTGAAAGAATGGATTCACTTGATAGGAAAAGATTCAGGGATAAATATGGAGATCAATTCCAATATATCCATGATACAGTGTAAAAAAATCATATTTATTTTTAAATAAACATTATATTATATATAAATTAATATTTATAATATTATTTTGTACCGATAAAATAATAAAATCATTTTTTTTTTTTTTTTTATAAATTTAAATAAGATGGTTTATTTTTAAAAGCAATTTTTATATAACAAACTAAAAACAAATCAGGACTTCAGGATCGGATCAAAAAACTCTAATTCCGACAAATAAAATATGAATTTTTTCATTTGACCTTTTTTTTTTTGTAATTAGGTCGGAGTCGGAGTAAGGACAGATCCAACTCCAAAGCCCTGGGAAATTAAATTAATTTGTGAAATTTCTAAAAAAATATAAAATGAATAATATTTAGTAAAAAAATATATAATTTATCTGTGTTGTTTTGCCTGAAAAATTGGCAAATTAACGAGAGAAACAAAGATTAGATTTTTTTTTTAATATGATTTATACAATAATAAGAACATAAACAACAACAAAAAGCAAATTCAGTGAGAAAGAATTATTTTTAAGACCAAAGGGAAAGAAAATATTTTTTTATTTTATTGCATTTTAAAATTTACTCTTCGCTCCTGATGATGGCAGGAAGAAACATTTTATTTAACATGATTGATGAAAGAGCTTCTTCTGATCGGTTCAGATAAGCGGAAGGGGCCGCATTACAATATCTTCCTTTGGAGGAAAGCTATCCGTTCCCTCCAAGTTGGCGTTATTCTAAAAGTAGATATGCAGTGCGGTCCGCACCATTCCGCCTCACTCTGCTAAAGCCGCTCTCTTCATTCAATAAATAATATATTTTTATATAGCTTTTAATTTTCAATTCATATAAAATCTATCTAAAAAATATTGTCATTTTATATACAGAAGGAAAAACATACTATTAATTTTATTTTGATTAAATCATTAATACTGAATAATAATAATATGTTTAAGAGCTTTTTTCTAACCTTCATAACTGAATACAAGTCATGAAAGAAAGCGTCCCATTGCCCCCCCCCCCCCATCTCTCCGCTACTTACATCGTCTTGTCAGGCCAGCTATAGAGGCTCTGAAGGAAAAGCTTTTGACCACCACTTTTGTCCGCAACATCTGCACGAAATATTTATAAAATTTTGGATGAAGAGACTAACTTTTATTATAAAAGTGGAACTATTTACACTATCACATTTCTTATCAAAAAACCTTTAGAGTGTAATGCCGAACTAACATATTTTCCCAAAAAAATATCTTATTTTAAAATTAATTTTATTATTATAATAGAAGGAAAAGGATACGAGATCTTTTTTAATATATATTAAAAGCAATTTAATCCTTTGGCCTTAAAAACAAAAGCAGCAGATTTTGACTAAGCAATCATCTATTTTTATAAATGATATAACCACTAAATAATATACTCTCTCTCTCTCTATGATGAAAATATATATCTCCATCATCATAGTTCATCAGACTAGTGGGCAGAACTGGGCTGAGCGACACTCGATGCTGGGATGACAGCTACAGCAGCAACAGGTGGATCCTCATCTCCACGTCTCAATTTTTTTATTCGTTTCCATTCGCCTGTGTTGTAGTTCATTTGGAAGTGAGTCTCAACGGTCATTAGACTTGTTGTCTGATCTTCATGAATAACTTGCTCTTGATTCTCTGAGAGTTTAATTGTTACGACACTACCCAAATTGGGACATGGATTTTCTAAAAAAAAAAAAAAAGAAAATTTAAGATGTTAAATGCTATATATTAGCGATGATAGTCAAATAAAAGTGCTAATTGTTTGGCATAAGTAAAAATATTTTAGCAGGTGTTGGATATTCGGAGGTTATTCATCATCGGGCTTATTCTAATAATGATATACAGTATATAGATGCTCGTTTAGTCAAGGGTAAAGAAAATTTAAGAATGCAATAATTTCCTCTTTTCTCAAGAACAAGTAAAATAGCAATTGAAAAGAGAAAAAAAATGGAATTTATTCGGAACATTTCAACCAAACTCAAACTCGTAAAAATAAAATTATTTGCCAAATAATATGATTGTTATTTTTTGTTACGGTTTTTCCCCTTCCTCATATATATATAAAGCTTAAAATGTAAATATTTCTTTAATAAAGCCAAAATTTGTTGTTAATTTTAGGTCCTGATGACGAAACGTAGTCTAAGACAAAATAAAATATATCGGGCCGAAAATTGTCTCGAATTCTTCTATAATATGATTAAGGAATTGGTGAAATTGGTCCAGCTGTTTGGTTTTTAAGTAGTTATTTCGGCTGACATGACATCATTCACATGCTTTAACGACTTTCGTCTTATGGAATGAATGAATCTTTTTTAATTTGATCTTTTCGTTTGAACAAACTCACGAAAGATGTTTCGTCATCGCAGCTGAAATTGAAACGATTGGCGGATTAAAGGATGAGGTAGGTTAGGCCTGAACTTTGTTGTTCAAGTGTATTTTGAAACAATGCAAAGTTGCACAGAACGGCAAACATAGAACCGTTAGAACCAGAAAATGTGGAAGCACTAAGAGCATCTATTCAGCAAAGCGTGAAAATCCCATAAGACCAAGGATTTCAATCAGGGGCATGCCAATTTAAAATTACAGAGCGTTTGATACGGATCGCTCTCTCTGTAGCCCATTCTCTATCTATTTAATAAATAATAAGAGGGAACTTAAAAAAAAAAAGGATTGAGGCCTTCGATGGCTACGTCCCTAGTTAAGATAGAAAAGTTGAAATATTTTTTTTTTATATAACTAAATTTTAAATGTGATTTATGCCCTGATATTAAAAAATTTGATAATCAATATTCTCCGCACACGAGGCAACTGAATTTTGACCGAAATGGAACCTGTTTACTGAAGAAGACGTAAAGAATAGTTTTATTTCTACTTTGAGTATTTATGTCTAGCAGTGGTGATGAAGAAGACGTTTTATTAATAACAAAAAGAAAGCGGAAACCAAGAGGTATTGATGTAATATAATACGTGTATATAATATATATATATATAAAATAATGAATAATTTTATGCTTTCCCACCTTTAGAAGAATTTTATATACGCAGCCTGATCAAAAAATTTATAAAATAAAATGATTGCTAAACTACTTGACAATACTGAGTTGCGTGACTGAAATATGAGCGATTCTACGAAACAGTTGATCGTGCACCCTTTTAGTATCTAAAGTTGCAAAACAGTTGCTCGTGTGGGGACGGTCTAGTTAATTAAATTGAGAATAATTTTGAATGCATGCGGCTTAAAAGAAGCTAGAGAGTGATGGTACCTCTGCTTCCAGCCATAAAACCCAAAATAAGGGCTTTCTCTGGCCGAGTGACTTTGTTTGCTGTCCGAAACATGTCCTGTGCTTCTAACATTTGATCCCTTGAGAGAGAGAGTTTGTTTTTCGTTGGTGTTGGTACTTGTTGTTGTTGTTGTTGTTGTTGTGGTACAGGCGCTGGCACTATATGCGTCACTGTTGTCGGAGGCGCCGGCACCGGCACCACGGGTTTAGTAAGTTCGGTCTCATCTTTTTTATTATAAGACACATCTGATGTTGGAGTTTGTATGGAAGATTCCTTTAGAAAAAGAAACAAAAAAAAAAAAGTTAATTGGCGATGCAAATATATATAAAATTGAAGGTGAAGAAAAAAGATTAGCAGTTAGTATTATTTCATTTTGTTATATCCTATTTGATGGCATTTCGGTCTTGGTTAAGACCATCATCAGAGCTGTACAACACAATTAGGCAATGTATTCTTAATAAATAAATACCTAATATACAAGGGTGGTCTGAAAAGTTTCCGACCCATCACCTTCGTAAACAATTATTTTGTAGAGAAAGGACGCCGAGCACTATTTGGACGGGTTAAAGGGCCACCCCAAAATCAAATCCATGCTTTGTCTCTATGGTATGGGCACGTTGAAGATTTTTTGTTTTTATGCTCTCTTTTTCTTTCGGAGAATCTCCGAGAGGTCTGACCCTGGTGCGGTGAGGGCAATCCAGGCACTTAATTAGGTAAATAACATTTTTATTTATGCTAGGCTATCTTATCCTTGTTATTAAATAAAAAAGAAAAATTGCCAGATGATGAGAGCGAGAGTATGAATGTTATGATGTTTAAAGATTTTCTGAATTTTATCAGAAAGCCCAGACACGTAGATGAGGGGTAAAAATACCCCTTCATTGTTAGGAGACACAGACGAAGAAGGAGCAAAACGTACCCTCTCCATTTTACGATGGAAATTTCTGATGGTGGAATTATTGACCTGCAATGGATAAGAGCCACCCCTCTGAATCTATCATCAATAAACGTCTCGTCACAAAGAGAATAAATTCTTCTGAAGAAGTACTCTAAGGTGTTAATTTTGTATATAAATGGGCAGTGAGAGAAATAATTGACAAATCTTCCACTACTTTATATAAAAGTCAAACGAAAGAGCGCCATAATTAAAACGTCAAGGAACGATATTTTATTTTCTATTTCGGTTTCATAAGTAAAATTCAAATCGGCATGGAAAGAATTGAATTTATCCAAGATGGCCGGTATATTATTTTTTGGCACTAACGAAATAGAGTCATGGACATATTGAAGGTAAATTAACAAATTTAGGAGCCCTCCAGTCGTATAATAAAATTTTCTATTTCTAAGCTAAGAGAATCTCCCATCGGTAATCCCTTCAATTGAAAATATATCCTGTCTTTAAAAGAAAAGTAGTTCGAATGTGGGGAAAAACTTAAGGCCTCTTTAAACCTATCCAATCAAAGATGGTATGTCCACTTATGTCACTCCCAAAGCATGAAAAAGTCTAAGGGTATTCTATATAGTAAAGAGGCTTTGGATATCAAAACATGATCGCTTTTCACATATCTTTGATCTGTGTACAGCCACCTATCTCATCATGAAGTAACATTGAATATTTTTAAATATCATTTATAATTTTTTAATAATCCCTAAGAAGGAAGAACCGATTGAACTAACGTCACTTTTGTATGGGTATTCGCAGTGGCGGCACACTAAAATCATTGCTCTAAACTAATAAATGCATTCAAGTGAATTTGGTTTCATTCTATTGTTTAATGCCTGAATACGTCATTGTGGGTTTTTTTGATCAGAATTTAATTTTATTAACATTTAATTCTAAATTAAATACAAAAATACAATTCTAGATTAGTAATTCGCAAAGGCATTTGTTTGGTGGAGAATTTTAAATAAATTTTGATTTCCTTAAAACTTTATATTCCACAGCAATAAAGAGGGTGGTCAAGATCGATTTTTTTTATTCTCAAGTGCAATATTAAAAAAAAAATTGCAAAAATGTGAACAATTGCTCTATCGGTTCTGATTCGAAAACGCTAATAGAAACTCTTATTTTCTATTTGTGAGAATAATTCACTCGAGAACTTTTAAGTCTCCTCATTTTTTTTTTTTTTTTTTTCAAGAAAACAATTTAACAAATAAACCAGAAGTTTAAGATTTTTTTAAATATCTAACAGCGGTAAATTAAGGCGATAAAAATTTCGAGGCCCCAGTGCCGGTGAGTTTATATTAAGATAAATGTGTATAGAGCTGAGATGTGGTTTTTTTTAAGATATTATTATAAATAAGAAAAGCAGCTATTCTTTTTTCTTTGGAATTTATTTCGATCCGGCTTTGGACAATCCTCAGAAAGTTATTATTTGTGTCAAAAGTATCCATATCGATCATATATAGTGTATGATATCAACCCAACAAAGTTAACTTTTTTTTTGTATTAATAGTGAATTTGAAGTAATCGTTGAATTTTTTTAATTAAATAAAAATAAATAAAGAGAAACTGACTGTATGTGGAAGAGGAGCATAAGTCGTCGGCATCGAAGCAATCGGTCCTGTTTGTTGCGCCACCTCATTTTCATTTTTATCCATGAGAGTATCAGAAATAGCTGAGGAGGAGGTAGAAGATGCCGCAGTTGTGTTAGCAGCAATACCACCTGGAGCAGCAGCCGGAACAACAGCAGCTGCAGCAGGTAACGTAACAATTGTGGCCACAGCACTATAGCCTGGTGCTGTTTGGCCACTTGGAGCTGTTGTTGCTGTCAGCCCAATAGCATAATCGGGTGTAGCTGAAGTGGAGGTGACGGCTCCTGAGGCAACTGCAGCCGCTGCCGCCTTTTCAGCCGCTGCTGCCGCTTCTGCTTTCTTTGCCTCTTCCAATTCTTGCATCTTCTTGCGTTTTTTCGCCTAGAAAATAAAAATAAAATATTTGAAAATGGTGAGAAAGAAAAATGAATTTTTTCTTTTCTTCAATCCTAGGTGTCAAGATTGGTGAGGAGTGACGATGTGAGGTTAATCCTTCACTAGGTGTAACATAAATTGATTATTGTAAAATGACCTCCTAAAAAAAGTCACTTTCCATTTTAGTCAATTTATTTAATAAATAATTTAGAAAAATATAATGCTTCACCAAGAAGCTTCTAATAATTAAGAAGCTGCTTTGCGTCATTTTTTCATTTTTAAAGTTTTTTTTTGGTCCTTTTAAATTAAAATAATAAAATCATATAAAAAGAGTAAAATTAGAGTTAAAAAAATGATAAAAATGGCGAAGAGGATTTACAAAGAAGTATTTAATTGAAAGAGAAATTAATATTTCCAAACGTCAATTACCTGAGTATAACCGAGAGGTTGTTCAGTGATATCTAATAATTTGATACCACCATCTTTTCTACCTGCTGGTGTTCGTGGTAGGGGTGGTCTAGACATCTGAGGACTTGAAAGTGAAGTGCGGAATCCACTGGATGGCACTCGACTTGGAATTCCTTTCAGAGGAGTCGTATCGGTCATTTTCCTGAAAATCAAAATAAATGGTAAAGTTTTAGATATATTATATATAATGTGAGAAATCTCTTTTTAACGTAGAATTCAATACAATTTTTTATTGAATATATATATTGATTTTGGATGAGTAGCATTATTCAAATAAATTATTTTTCTGCTGATACGAATTTTGCCCCACCCTGTATATGACATACACTCTTGAAGAAAAATCTACTTAAATGAAAATATGGCAGTCTTTATACAAATGTTAAATTAAATTTATATAACTCAAAACAGAAAAAAGTACTCGTTTTCTAAAGCATTTTGAATACTCTAATACTCTACATTTGGGTTGAGATGGTTCCGGTTTATATTTCCACCATAAATAAGCCCCTATCACATACCTTGGCATTCCCCTTGATCGAACAGGGACTGTAGGTGCAGCACTTTTTTTAATACTATTACAAGCATCTGCTGATTTTTGTAAAAGTTCTACACGCAAAGCCGCTGATTTGGGCTTTCTTTTTAATGTGAAATGTTTTACTGGTTGAGGCTAGAATAATAAAAATATCATATAAGAAAGATTTAGGGATATTTAAGAAAAATAAAATAAAAATAAAAATAATTTACCTGTTGTCCAACAATGCTAATCAATGCAGATTTATTTAAATAATGACATTCTAATGGAAGCATTGCTAATTCAGTTTGTTTCTTTACTACAAATAAAGAAACAATATATTAAACAAAATTAAAAGCCGATAGAAATCAAGGAATAAATGATTTCGTTTACTAATTGTTTTATTGCTAGTTAATTTGATCTTAATAGAGGGAATTTTATTTGTTTGTTTAATATTTAATTATTTAATAATTTTTTAATTCTTCTACAGAATTTCTTCCAATAATTGTATAAAAGGAGTGGAAAAGAAGAAGGGAAGGATATGTATATATATATAAAGGGAAAATTTATACAAAAAGAATTATGAAGAGGCCTCCTACTTTTGACAAGAATAGGTCTTATAAATCCGGATGTGCCAATCAACAAGTTAATATATATACGTAATTAATGAGTCAGTAAAGCAATTAGTCATTGTTTTATATATATAGATATAAAAAGAAATATTACTTAATTTCCGCAAGTCATTGACAAGATCTGAAAATATCCTTTTATTTTCATCGACTTCTCCAATATTAGTATTCAATGAACCTGAGGAAGGGTACGTCTTCATGGTTTCAGCTAACATTGAAACCCATTGATCGCTGTCAACGAGAGCTATCTCTAAAATCTCATCCAATTCAACGGTCCACTAAAAAAATAAAAAATTACAAATGAATTTTTTTTTAAGTCTTTGGCATCTGAGGCTATGTAAATAGCCTTTTAAACGATATATAATATACAAGGTTACGATACAATTATCCAGGCACATATATTTATATAAATTGGTATCCAATTGATATAAATAAAAGAATGCCTAGGATCCGAACCCACACCTCTTGGCTTTTAAGGTTTTTTTTTGTCTTTTCGGCATCTGTGGCCATATAGACATTAAATGATATATAACTATATTTACGATACTAATTATCCAGGCATATTTATTTAAATCACTTGGTATCTAATTGGATTTAAATAAATTTTCATCAGACTTCCTGGGATCCGAACCCACACCCCTTGGCTTTTAAGGAATCAATATTGACAATGTCACTATCTCTAATCTCACGGCCAAGGTGGGGGGCTTAAAGGTTATCAAAAACGAAATTTAAAAAGAATTCCCAACTTTTTGAGACCATTTTTCCAATCAAGAAAGCAAAAATCTAATGACTGTTATGGTTATTATTACCAATTTGGGTAAATTATTTACAAATTAAATAATGAAAGTGAAATTATAAAAGAAAAAGAAATTCACAGATGACATTAGCCTTTGAGAGTTCCCGCCTAAAATTATTCTTAAACTATTTACTTATTTATTATATCTATTATATAAAAATTAGAGGTTAAATTAATTTAATTTATTAAATTATAAAATTCAAAGTGATTAAGAATAAAAATGAATTAATTTTAATTTTTTTTAATTCTAACCTCTTCTACGTTCCTTCGTGGAATATGGAAGAAAGATAATAAAAGTTTCAATTTCACTTGTGTTTGTAAATCTGGGAAACAATCTTTGATATTTCTTAAAACTTCAGCATTTAATTGCGAGCAAATTGATCCACCAGTCCATGAATCATTTGAAGTTCCAAGTTTATTATGCAGCCAGAGGGAAGTATCGCTGTCTCGGACGTTGGCCATTTTAAATTTATTTGTATTATTAACACTTTTCCCAATGAAAATCTAATTCATTAAATTCGTTGGATCATTTAATATCTATAGCACAAAACTTAAATAAATCCACAACTTATGAAATTAAAAAGAAATGTTAATGTGATATTCACTGACAACAAATACATATTATAAGGATAAATAGATGTTTATAATAAAAAAAATATAACTGAACCACTGAAGTGAATAAGCTGAGGAGGCACTGACCAGAGATACAATTATAAGCAGATAGTACACTTGATAAAGAAAATTTTAACAAGAAGCCATTTTATTTAATCAATTTTTTCATATTATTAAAATATTTTTTATAAATTTCTTATTTTAAATTGACTAATTTTATCAAAAATTTATTTTATTTGTAAAATTTATTATTTTAAAATTATTTATAGTTATGCCAATACAAGAAGAGACCTTAATCTAGTGACGTAATATATAACATTTTTGAAAAATTGACGTCTGGATAACCTGTCTTCTTGTCTATGACTAAAATTTAAAAGAAGCCATTGTTTTCTGCTGACGTTCAGATCCTCTTACTCAATTATTCTTTATTTAAATTATATATTATGTTCTTTTAGTTTATTTTGAAAAAATTAATTCCAGAAATTAAAAAAAAATTGTAATTTAAGATATCAGATATGAAATAAGATTAAATTATAAGATAGTAAATAGAAAATCTTGGCGCCAGTTTTAAATTCTTTTTTCTTTTTTAAAGTCTTTTTCTTCTATTTTGAATCATTTAGATTCTGTGCGTATTTATTTAAATTAAGTAGTAACCAATATGATTTAAATACTTAGGTTGGGAAGCCTTTGATTATAAAATAAGACCTCTGCTCTAAGGAACAGGGCCAGCTTTAAATAAATATGACATATTTATTATAATTATCTAGATAAAATCAGATTAATATATATATTTATAAATAAATAAACTAGTTTTCATTCTAAATCTATTATTAGTAAAAAAAGAATTAAAATAGAAAATCCTTCAATTTTTTTATTTTCAAAATAAAAAAAAAATATTAATTTCTAAAAAGTAATATTTTTATATAAAATTTTAATTATTATTTTAATAAATTCGTACCAATTTAAATCAAAATAAATAATGTAAATATTTAATATTCTTTGGTTATATATAATTTTATAATTTTTGTATTCTTCTTGTCTTGAAGTCCTCCAAAAAAATTAATTTTTTTTTGATAAAAGTAATTTTTTTCATATTTTATTAATTTAATATTTTTTAATTACTTGAAATTTAATCAAATATATACTTGTTAATGGTGGTATGTCATTTCAACATTAGTGACATTTATTTGTTTATATAGAAAAAATGGAAATCAAATGCTTGTTATGTGTTCTGCTTTGCTGTCAAATTGTTTCAAATCCTTGAAAAGTAGACCTCGTGATTTATAGACGTCATGATATTCTAATTTTTTTTTTATTATTCTTTCAACTAATACTACTATTCTTGAGAGTTTGTTAATGTTAATATAATGAATAGGATGATAGGGTTATCTTATCACAACTCTATACATGTATATGCTTAGTGAACGTGATTTTATACTAAGAAAAAAGAAGAGAAAGAAGGAAGGGTTTGTATGTTTTAATCAGCATGAATTCTTCTGTTGAAATTTTGGTGACCGGCGGTGCAGGCTACGTGGGCTCTCATACCGTAGTTGACCTAATCACAAATAATCTTAAGGTGGTGGTAGTCGATAATCTAATTAACGCTTTCCAAGGTGGGTCTCTTACATATTTTTTTAATTTCTATTTATTTTCTATTTTATTTTATTTGTATCTTTCTTACTCAGATGAAGGAGCTTTATTGCCTGAATCGCTTAATCGAGTCCAACAAATCACTGGCAAAACTATTCCTTTCTATAATGTTAATCTTTTAGATAAAGAGGCTTTAGAAATGGTTTTTAAAAAAGTAAGCTTTATTTTTATTTTATGTAGTATTTTAAAATGCCCCAAACTATTAAACTCATTAAATTAATTTAATAATGAATATTTTCTAACTATGGTGTATATAAAAATCTTCCTGACAAATTTATCACTACAATGCATGTATACATGAAGGAGATAATGAGTTTTCTGCCAAAAAGGATAGCCAATGTTTATAATAAAAATTTCATTAAAAAATTCATTTGTTTATTAAAATTCTTTTATAAGAATGAAATTTAAAGAATATATAAATTTATTAAAATTTTTTTACAAGAATTGAATTCAAAGAATATATAAAAATTGATCAAGTCTACTTATCTTTTCATCTTTTATGCACTGAAATACTATTCTCTATATACAGTATTTTTGATATTTGAATTTGAAATAATAATCAATAATGTCATCATTTTTTTAAGCATAAAACGTTAAAAAATATAACAAATTTGCAATGTATATTTATCTACCTAATCTTATTATACGAGTAATAATTAATTGTATATATATATATTTGTATGATTTTTGAGCTCGAAAATGGCTACAAGGATTTTTTTTTAATTCACGTGTAATTAGGTGGGTTTTGGGCTGGCAAATCAATCTGTCGAGGTTTTATCTTCGGGAAAATTCATTTTGATAGGTTTTTTTCTTAATTAAAGTAATTGATCCACAGGTATGCGAATAAATATCCAGAGGTGTCAAAATCATAATATTGCAAGTGGGTGTTTTTCAAAACAAAACAAGTGACTTTGGAAATATTGAATAAAAATGTACAATATTTAAACATGATATCTATATATAAATATATCATTTGATATCAATTTACAAATAAATAAAAATTAAATAATAATAATAATTAAAAATTATATTAATAAATATAAAATTTGTATCAAATTATAGAAAA